>KI574722.1:519-12004 GCA_000500245.1 Cronartium ribicola 11-2
ATTTTGATGATTTCACTAGCTAGTGAGGCCCTAATTGGGCACGAGTGTGAAAACCCCGGGTCTCATTGTTGTGGCCCCGGGGCCGGGTCTACTCGGGGTACGACTGCGGCACCGACGAGAACATATCACGAGGGCCGGAGGAAGCGGAGGTTCCACAACATTCTCTTGTGTGTCCACCTCCATGCTTCCCAGTCCCGAACTTACCGCAACGTCACATCCCTAATACTCATTACATCAAATTCATTACATCAAATTTGATGTAATGAGAGGGTTTAGTGCAACGGCTGCAGATGCGCTTAGTGCAACAACTGCAGATGCCCTAACCCTCGTTTGGGCTTTGGCGAAGCTGTGTACCCTGTGTATGCCGTATGTAACTACTCAACAGGGTTGAAAGGGGATGTTGGTGCAACTTCGAGCTGTATAAGGTGTGTATGTACAGTTTACAGTACAGTTCAAAAGCCGAAAAGTGAACTGCAATACATATGCTGAAACCCAATATACGAAACGTTAGTCGAGCGTATCGTTTCGGCCACCATAAAAAAGCCTACAACTTGAAA
Organism: Cronartium ribicola 11-2; assembly: GCA_000500245.1. NCBI lineage: Eukaryota > Fungi > Basidiomycota > Pucciniomycetes > Pucciniales > Coleosporiaceae > Cronartium > Cronartium ribicola. The sequence goes on from KI574722.1 coordinate 1,077, forward strand.
TACAACTTCGAAATAGCCTCTTCTTCCGATAGTTGTCTTCCATTCTTGCACTACAAAGGTGCCGCCACAGGGCTTGACTAAGTCCCTCTTCGCCCGAGGGGCTCCCGATAACCGAGCTTCCGAGCGAGGAGCGACTTAAGTTAAGTGTCCAGCAACCATAGGCCTGTCCGCCCTGCCACAACCCTCGGGCCCTCCGCCAAAGATGGTCCCCTCGCCCATTTCTATCATCGGACGACCGAAGCCCACCGGCCATTCTAACGTATTGCGCAATCGAACAGTGCTTTCCAGCTCACTTGGACAACCCTCGTCTTACCATCGTCCTATAACAAGGTTAGTCGAACCTGAAGATGATGGGCGGGCGTCAGCTGATAAGTTCCATCGGGTCAGCTTCCTCGCTTCGACAGAAAAAAAAAACTCGGATCCGTCCGTTGCTTACTCGACTTCTCCCGTCCTCTGTTTATCCATCTCAGGACCTCATCCTTTCAGTCCTGCAAGCACACCCCTCGGTCCGAGATTCTCGCCTCTATCTCAAGTCTTTCGCGCCTCCGCTCTCATCGCCCCCGAAGCGGGACTCCGCATGCCAAGCTGGTCCCCCCAACCCTTCTCCACCCAGCGCTTCTCAGCTTGATGCCAACGCTGGACGGTCCTCAAGCTCTTCCGGCACTTATCTGGCACCATTCCCCACATGGGAGTCCATGCCCACCACCGCCACCGTCGTGAGCCCGAATGAGTTCTCGTCTACCCAGGCTAGGCAAGCCGATGCTACACTCACCGCTGCCGTCACGGCACCTGTCTCGGTCCTCGAATCAATCCTCTCTGTCCCACACCAACATACCGGACTGGTCAAGATACAAGGGCCGTTCACAGACCGCCAACTGGGCAGCATCATCGATGGAATCATTTACCTAAAGACCCTAGGTCTCGTACCGATCATTGTGGTCGATGATGAGCGTTGGCAGACGAATACATCTCTTTCCTACTCCCCACCGCACTGGCGCGAAAGCCTACGTTCACATATCTCCCACGAAACCACTCGGCTAGCGAACATGATCGAGGCCCGAGGGGGGGAGACTCGTCCGATGCCTACAGATTTGTTCAGGCTAGGAGATGGGCGTGGGCCGGGCGGGGACGGACCAGATGTTTGGGTAGAATCCGTCACCAGCTTGCGATCCGCGGTCGCACATAGCGAGATTCCTGTGCTTTCGCCCGTCGCCATCAACTCATCCTGTGCAACCGTCTGCATCACTGCCGACGAAGCCCTCAAGGCACTCGCGGCCGGATTGGCAGCCGCGAGTGTCGACCATCGAGCCAACTGGGCAGCCATCGATCTTACGCCACTTCGGCTGATGATTATCAACCGCGAGGGCGGTATCCCCTCGCCTGCGCGTAACGGCCATCCCCATCTATCCATTAACCTAGCCTCCGAGTACGAGTTCATCCATCAGACCTTTCGCTGGACCGCCAGCCACCCCACCTCGCTCGCGAACCTCAAGCTGGCCCGGGCTTGTCTGGCAAAGCTTCCCAACGAGGCCTCCGCCCTAATTGTGTCTCATCGCTCACCCAAGAGCTTGATTGCGAACTTGATCACTAACAAGCCTGCGCACTCACCCAGTCTCAGACACGCCACCCTTCTCAACTCTCACCATGACGTCGGACCGGCTACACCAACGCTCATTCGTAAAGGGCTCCCGATCCGCGTCCTACGTGAGTTTGGGAGCGTCGACCAGGATAAAATGACTCAGCTGTTGGAGGCCAGCTTCCGCCGGCGATTGGGCGCACAAGCATTCTACGACCGGCTGGCTCGGACTATGAAATTTGTGATTGTGGCTGGAGACTACCAGGGTGTAGCGGTGGTGACGGACGAGTGGGTGAATGAGGAGGTTAGAGAGGGCGACGAGCCAGTAGCTTACCTCGACAAGTTTGCCGTCCTGCCATCTCTCCAGGGGGAAGGTATTGTAGATTTTCTATGGGGTGCGTTGAGGGACGAATCTTTTGGGCTCGGTTGTCCAGATGCCTTGAACAACAACGGAGGTTTAGGTGGGCAAGGGAAGGCGATGGACTTGGTCTGGCGGTCCAGGATGAAGAACCCTGTGAACAAGTGGTACTGGGAGCGGTCTAGTGGTCACCACAAGCTTGGGCCTCCATTCGGATGCAAGATACCCTTCAGCTTGTTTTGGTGCTTGGCTGACCATGGCGCTCATCAGGCTTCGAACGACAGAAGAGGTAGTTGGGGGGCCAGCTTGGCTCCGAGTCACGATGGGAGTGGGGTCAAAGAGGTGAATGATCCGATATGTTCTACACGATTAAAAGATTGGGTCACGGTCGTCAGTAAGATCCCAAGCTGCTGGGTATGAGGAGTGTTTTTTTTTTCCAACATTCTGCCATATTTGCTTTTTTTGTATTATACATATCGTTACATATTTGTATGAGGTGAAGGTCAATATAATACGTCAATCCTTGCATATACCAGGAGGCAAAGTGATAAATATCTGGAAAACACAATCAAGGTCCCATGAGGTGTATGGTGATCGGAAATTCTTGTACAACCGCAATATCACTTTTTTTATTTTTTTTGTCTGATATGACATGATGAATAGTATTCAACTGTGGCCAGTGCCTGCCTATAGACGCGAGAAAACAAAAGTTAACCTCCAATATCTAGCCCTTACATATTCAACTTGAAGTTGTAATGAATGGACCAAATTAATGCGGAGTTTGTAAAGGAAAGCAAAGTGTTTATGAATATAATTGAAGTGCTTAAAGATATAGATATGAATTCAAATCAATGACAATTTTATAAGTGATTTTGGAGTCAGAAAACGCCTATCAGGATTTATCAGATGACACTGATACTTGTAATGGGCATGTCAAAAAAAAGAAAGGAGGTCCATTCTGAGGAGTAAAACATCAAAAAAAAATTAAAAAATTGTTGCTGACTTTGTCAATGGAAGTGTCTTATACCATTGAGTAGTGGATGCCCCCTCTTTCCCCTCTTTAGTCAACAAGGGCCATATAAATTGACATGCTTTGAAATTTTTGTGACTATCCTGTAATGTTGGGCAATGAGCTTGATCTATAAATGTATGTCAACCCGAAAAAAAGGGAAGGATTTAACAATCCTTGCTTTCATCAATATTGATCACAGGTGAAGGAAATTACTATACTAGACCCACAATAGGTTTAGCAATCAAAGTCTGTTCGATGAAAATTGCATATCCAAACACCAATCAGCTTGCAATAATTGAAACTCATTAAAGTAATGCTGTACAGGGATGTGACTGAAAAGAACTTGAAATTCGTAAGACAAATATTGAGGCTTGGCTAGGTCATAAATGACTCCTCACTAAGTGAGATGGCAAGGCGGTCAAATGATGGTCTGTTTTTTTTATATCTAACCGTGTCTGTCACATAGCCAGGTCGCGGAGTGGTGTCTCTTCCTTTCCTTGAGTACGTGTCTTGCAGATGTCCTTCACCAGACCGGGTTTCTTGCTTCCATGCGGCCACGTATCTCCCCAATGAGATTTTCGAGCGTCGTAGTAATCCTGTTTACCTTGAGAGCGGGGAATTGTCATCCGTTCGATGTGGCCTTGCGATCGATTTGGAGATGTCAGTATCACTACATTGACATGAGGCGAAGCTTACACACCGGAAGAAGCGCAGACATCCATTATCACGTGGCCTTTCCTCTTGTGTGGCGGGAGGATAATTCGAGGCCAATCAATCGCATGCTTCATCCACCCTTGCTCGTCTGGTCCATCTGTAAGAGTGACATATCAAATTGATATTAGCTAACAGCTGTCCATGTCAAACGTCTGACTAACGCACCATGCTCTTCAGCAATTAGCGATGTTGGAGATTGTGCATCGGTTTCAGTCCTTGGTCGCCTCCCTCGTCGGATCACGACGTAAGAAAACTTTGCATCTTCTTCAGGTTTATCGGAGTGTTTAGTGTCTTTCAAGAATTTCGGGCGTTCAATCCGTTGAGAGAAGTGACAGAAATGCTTGGGATTATTCGAATGGTGTAATGGACAAGCTTGGTCATGCGGACAGGGTGCAAGAACCCAAGACCCGGACGAGGGTACTTGATGCTCGCACGCGACTTCATCCGTCTGAAGTTCAACACTTTGCGAATTTTTGATCACTCGGCGTCCCAGCATCAACAACTGCTGTCTTGCGTCTGCAACGACCTTGAATCCGGCCGGAGTACCGCGATCGATGACCACCATCGTTTCTGCGCCGCTGTTCCAGATCCCGGAGACAGCTTGTCGTCGGGCGTCAGCATTAGGAAGATCAGAGAGAGTAAAAGACATGATCGCCATCATGTGCTTTGGATCGAGGTCCAAGGCCGATCTTCCTTCTGAAAGCTCAAGGTCTATCTCTGTACGTTCTTCAGCGTCGGCTTCGTTGAGAGCTTCTATCAGGCGTTGACCTGCTTTGGGATCCTCGCTAGCTTTTCTGGACTTGGGAGCCGCTATGGTCATGCGGTGAAAGGAAGTGTGAAGCTTGAAAGGCCATGGTTGATCTTGGGAAATGTGCGCGGGTGGATTAAGGAGGTGATTGCTGAGCCAAATCATACTGCTAGATTTCTCGAGGCCGTGGTATCGAGTCAGAGCTTCTGGCCAGACTTCCTTTGCTGCCCACGCAGCCGCACCTGTACCAGAGCCGTAATCGAGAATGACGGCAGGCGTCCACTCGGGTGAAGTTACGGAGGCGGCCTGCTCGCTTGTGAGGCGACGCTTAGTCTCCACAAGTACCCTGAGCGTGGCTCCATAGGTCGATGGCATAGCGCCTGCGGCATAGGAGATAGTGCTGAGATGGTCGTACGACGTCTTGAGTTTTGCTTTAACAGTCCCCTCCGATTTATCTGCAGGAGATTTCTCGGCTGCCGATGCTCGTAATTCGTCGACAGTCTTCTCCAGGCTATCTTTCGGGCTGGTGAGCCGGTAGCGGCTATAGAGACTCAAAGCAGACGTTCGGATTGTGGAGCGGTTATCAATGGAATGTACGACCGATTGAACACCTTGAACAAGAGCATTGGGAAGTCGGACGATGCCGATGCGGGTGGAGCCGAAGGAACCTGACTTCGAACGGCGCTCTCCTTCAGCATCGCTCTCGTACGTTTCATCCAACCAATCAGCTGGGAATTCACTTGAGCTTGGAGAAGAGCTCGAGGCAATGGGAGGCTCGGTGCAGGACGAGACAGCGCGAGATGTCAGATCGGCTGCCAAATGGTAGCGACGGTTGTTGGGATAAGTCAAAAAGAGCAATGGGGAGCGCTTGAGCATGGCCGGCAGCGGAACGCGGGTGGCTAAGTCGGCCATACGGACGCTGAGACAAAAACTTGAACCTCAAACTTAACTTAAGTCAACCTGACTATTTTTTAATACATTTTTTTAGGGCGATTGATTTTAACATTACGCACTTTAGTAAGAGACTAGTAGCTGAATACAACTTCCATAGATGAACGAAAAGATACTGGGCAAACCTGAGTATGATGGGTGATGAGACTCTGGTGGATACATATCTTTGAACAAGTGTTGAGCAAAATAAGACTTAAATTCATTTAGAAACATAGTGAATGAGGCATCACATCAGGAGTTGTGAGTTGAATAAAAACAAGGTGTCAGGCCAACTCACAAGATCTTAATTACATCAGAGTCAGCAAATAAGGTGAACTGCAGCAGGCTGAAAGCTGAAGACCCACCTTCAGCTTGTTTGTCAGTACCAGCAAAATTACATTGGACAGTTGTGCCCAAGGCCATGTCAGACAAAGCCATCAAATGCAACCATCATTCAAGGTCCCCGGACCTCATAACAGTTGATTCTGGTGTGTCCTCAAGGCTCGAGCCCCCAAGAAGATTTGAAGTTGGTTTGGAGCACTTGAAAGCATACATATTCAACTTCAAGGAGTTTCATTCTTTCATCTTGCCACTGTGACCACCTCTGTCCAATATTTTTTGGTGCTCTTGTGCCTACATATATGGTTAATCTTGTCTGTGAATGGGCTATTGAACTGCTGTTAGTCAGCTAGGTTAACAGAGCCCAGAGTCAAAGAGTACCTTGGCCTTCTTTGCTATTTTGGAAGACATGGTTTTATGGGTGTTTTCTCAAGAGCCAATCATGACTCTTTTTACCTTTGTTTGCTCTGGTGCCAACACACTTCCCTTAGATAAATAATCAATGAAACATCATACACTTGGTTAATTCCCCAAGGAAATGGGTTGAGAACATGGATACTTATGATAAAATAAAATTTATCAGGTAAAAATTCCAAAAGGAAAGAAAAAAAGAACACATTGCAGTACCCAAAGAATTCTCAAAATAAAATCAGCAAGTCACAAGAAACCAAAATTTATCTTTTTTGAAACATTTATGCAAGGATTACAAATCCACAGACCACCTAACTTCTCCCAAGCAAATTACAATGCAAAGCACCTTAATGGCATAGAATTCAACTCCACAATACCCAACTAGTAAGAGACTGCCAATTAACTAATCCATGTCTAAACCCTAGAGAAAAAGGACTGTCAGCCATGAACATCAAAATGCCATGGAATAACAAGCAATTTACAGCTCATACTCAATTTCAAGAGTCCCAACAATAAAGTATACTTATGGACTGAGTTTATTAATTCATAAATGAATTCCATGTGTAAAATGACATATAGTCACTCTTTACATATTTTACCTCAGAGTTGTAATTCATACCCTGATGCATATGTAAATATGTTATGATATCCAGTACACATGTTACCATAAGTGACATGTGTAATATTATTGTAGAACTTAAGCCTATGGATAAAATAACCTATAGTCTCCTTTTAGATTTAATTGATAGCTCAAATACCTACCTATTTAATAACAACATCACCTACTTTGAGTATGACTGTTGAAATTATTTACACTCAAGCATCTAGTGTAGTTTTAGAACCACAGTTAAAATAATAACAGTTCTATTAATCAAACAAATAATTCACTTCAAGGAATTATGATCAAATCTGCTGTAACTCTACTGTCGTGATACTACGTTGTCAAGAACTTCAGGCTACAAAGACAGTATGGAATAAGGAGTCTTGTTTGACTACTTGAGGTAGTGTAAGGGAATAAGTAGCCTTGTTTGACTACTTGAGTTGTTATGTTTGGAATAAGCGACCAAAGTGTCAGCTTGAGTATGCATGTTTGGAATAAGTCATGAGACTTGCTTTGGAATAAGTCATGTAACTTGTTTCAGAACAAGTCATGAAACTTGTGTCTGTATGTACTGGGAATGGGTCACTAAGGCCTGAGAGCATGTGTGTTTGTTTTTGTAATGAGGTCTATAAAGAGTGTTGGCATTGTGTTCCACTCACATCATTTTTCCAGAACTTTTTCTCTCAAATTTGTCTTCTACACTTTCACCTCGATCCCTGTTGCTTTGAGAACAGGTCTGTCAAACTTCTCCTTTCAGCTCTTCGTAGCATCCTTCTGGCTTCTAGCCTACAAGTACACTGTGTTAACAGTCCTGATACCCCAGGGTGCAATTGAAAGTACTCGACCACTTTGTTTTCTCACATCTACTGTTGAGACTAGCAATACAGTATACTGCCAACAGTTCTGACAGCTCCTCAAGTAGATGTGAATCACTTTCTATTCATCCATAAATGATAGACTGACATGTGAACTACCAATTCAGCAACTTGAAAGCTTCACGCATGAGTGTATTTATGCATGATCCCTAGTAGACATAATTCAAACTACCCATTGTACATAACAACTGATCCCTTAATCTGTGAGATCAGCTCCTATTGATTCCTTGATTGAATCACAAGTATAATGGATGATCTGAGTATACAGATAGACTATAAGTTTTCATTCCCTTCTTTTGCTTGATTAAAAGATATTCTCTTATTAGCATGAGACACTAGATCAACTCTACTGGTTGATCCACTAATGTAACCATGAGAAATAGGTAGAACCAAAGAACCACAAGGGTTCTTCCTGCTAAATTAAGCAGAAACTACAAACTCATGAATACTTACTGTTGAGATTCAATCAACACAAATTATGTTTTTACACACACCCCAACTTATATATGCTACTACTGTAATTCCCCTACTTGACTTTTATTCAAATAGTTGAGATTTCCTTACCTGCCTCCTTTCCTCATCAGAAAGGAGATGGTAAGCTTAACTCTTCCCTTTTTTGTCTGATCTCCACTTGTCAACAACCTGTTATGCTCACAAATTTTCCATTCATTCCATGTTTCTTTTTTGCTTATCTAGAATTTTTTCACCAGCCTCAGATCCAAACTCATTTGATGTTGTCTGATCAAAACTTGTTGGTGTCCAATTGCCATAATCAGTTATAACAGAGGAGTAGTGTTAACAGAAGTAACTAATAAGAGAGGAGAAATAAAGTATGGTCAAGAAAGATGGGAATTGAAGTTTATAATTTTCACTCTTAGACACAATGAAATAATTGGGCAATTGAACTTACCCCAACCAATTGAAAAAGTTAGATACATATATATATTGATCAAACTAGAACATGAAGATCTCTTTCCCCACCTTGGGAAATAGATAGTAAGTGTTACCATTTTCGCTATTTTTATTCTTTTCTTTTATATCTATATCCAAGCTTATGTATTCTCTATTTAAAAAATGATTGTTGATAATATTATTCCATCTATGTACAGCTTGCTATCAGTCCTAAGATGGCATATACTTATCCTCATGTCTATTTCATCATCTCTCTTGGACTCATTTCTGTACCTGAGAATAGGTACTAACTAATCTCCTTAAACAAGTTTTCATCTCACTACTTCTCAGTCCTGATTTCCTTTCTATTCTATATTGTCAGGTCAGAGTCTCCAGAGAGCTTGTTTGTAGGACCAAGAAGTTACTTGTGCTATACACACTTTATCAGGTAATATATTATCTTGGGAAAGAGATCCTTGTTATCAGTCCTAATATCACATATACTTATCCTTGTGTCTATTTCCTCATATCTCTCAGACTCATTTCTGTACCTGAGAATAGGCCAGAGTCTCCAGAGAGCTTGTTTGTAGGACCATGAATTTACTCATGCTATACGCACTTTATCAGATCCTTCACTCCTCTGTCTTCATCTAGTCTAGACTGTGTTCCAAAGATAATCAGAATATCTTCAAAACTTACCTAGATAACTGTGTTCCAATAATCTTCACACTTACTAGGACTCAGAACATCTATAAAAGAGTATTCCTTTACTTTTAATAGATCTTCATCATTTATTACCACTTCTACAAAGAAATAAGATACTTACAAGTCTTTTACTCAACATACCCCTCCATATATTCTAAGGATTATTATCATAGTTGTCTGTCTCATTTCTATCAATTCTCTGTTGTGATAAACCTTCTTTCTTGAGTTATTTGATAGATTTTTTTTTTGTCATTAAACTCCTAGGATCTCTATTTGCATCCAATACCTCTAAGAACTTGACAAAGCCATCCTCTAGAAGTAAAACAAGAGTAAGTAGGATATCTTCTCTTTTTTCTATAAGATTTATACACATTTATGAATCAAGTACGAAATACTTGAACAATTTATCTTGATATCTTATCCTGGCTTAATAAGCCTCTGCCAAACTAAATGTGCGTTTGCTTCAATTTCACCTAGAGTGATTTCCACAGCCAATAAGATTCAGTGAAGAGAGAGTTGATAATTCTTGTTTTCTGTTAAGCCTGATATATTCAGATAAGGCTTGACAAAGATTTTTTGTGGCTTTATCCACTTAGATCACCATTCTGTAGTTGCCAACCTTAGATTTTGTGGTCATTGCACCCTTTTTTTGAGAGCTAGGCTGACAAGGACAAAGTTCTAAAACCAAATCATTTTTTCTTCTCTAGCAGCAATTTAATTCTCATAGCTTGGGAATCAACTACATTCCCAATAATTTTGAGAGAAGAAACAAACTCTGTTTCTTCCAATTCCATGGAATCCTCAGTTCATCAAACAAATTGAGATATGTCCTCCTTGATCTACTGGAATTTTTCAACCTTTAAACATAACCATGTCCATTTCAGATTTTTTTGCTATCCACAATACCAGGGAAAAAAGACCAAGCAAAATGTAAGGTGTCAGGCTGAGGTGTCAAGAGAGACATGGACTAGGCTTCAAACACCTCAGGTGGCAAAGAAATGAATGGAAACACTAAAATATAAATGATTATTACATTAACAATTGCTGCGGTCAAGATGTTTAGATAAGTTGTATGATTAGGAAGTGTAGTAAGAAGTTGATGTTTTATTGTATGAGGGAAAAAAAAAACAAGAAGAAAGAGTAAGCTCTAAAAGGAAGTAAGAGAGTACATGAAAGAGAACAAAAGAAAGGGTGGATGATAAGCTAATAGAAGAAATAGATCCATCTTGAACAAGACTTTCCAGAACAACAAGGAAGGTTTATCCTAGACAAAGGATTCCCAAAGAGGTGCTACTGTCATTTAGCAATCCCTAAAAATAAAGATTTTTCTGAGTTTACACTTCCTGTCAAACTTTTGAGAAGCACTGTCCAGTTCCAAATATCACATGACCCTTTCAAGGGTACAACCTGAGTCTTTACACCAATGTGCTGACCCAATCAATTTACACAAAGTGTTACTACTGTTTATGTACAAAAGATACCATCCCATCTCAGGATTTGATCAAGAAAGCCACATCTGCCAACTTCCTGCTCTGGTTTATATCTAAAACAAGTCTTTTGTGAAAATTGACATCTGATCAGATAGGTTTTTTTGTCTGTAAAGCAATGTGTACATATGTTTTCAGCTTGACTGTTGTGGTGCGCCAAAATGGGAAAGAGTATAGTAGTGGAATCACTGAGGGTCTAGCACGAGAATGGGGAATAGTACAACACTATTGCATCATTAAACAAACATTACATCATTGGTTTTCATCATGGAACCTTTCAT
>KI574748.1:6992-18210 GCA_000500245.1 Cronartium ribicola 11-2
GGCTGGTGCCTTGGTGGCACCATATAACCCCCCTAAAGTTCCCTTGAAAGTAAACTGGTGGGCCACTATCATTATCCTATGACTATTTGGTGGTCAAATATACATTGACCCTTGATAGGAGGCATTTTGTTGTGTTTTAAGTTGGTTGAGGGTGACATGAGAGGTGGTGATGAATGGACTTGGGTTGAGCAAGGTGAGAGGGAAAGTGGTGAGGTGAGTATGAGGTTGAAGGGTTGATTGAGGATATATTGATCAAAAAAAAAATAAAAAAAATAAAGAAAAGAAAAGGGAAATATTTGGGAAAGTCCCCCCCAGGGGCTTACATCAGCGCTTGCTACACATGCTACAGTACAAAGTATGTGTACTATGTGTAGTGTAGGATGGTGAGTGTAATAGTGTGAGTTTGGTGGTCTATCAGTGAGAATAGGAAGCAACAGGGAGATAGGAAGCGATAGGAGGAGACTGTTGTGATGTAGAGTCCTCTTGTATGTATTATGTTTCATTTTCAAGGCATTCAAGCCTGCTTCTTTGTATGTCCTTCTGTTTCTCTGTCTTTATTTCTTAGTTTCCTTTTCATACCATTTTGTGCATTTTCTCTCCTTCCTCTCTTAGTTTTTTTCCATGTCAGTCCACGTCTCTCTCATCTTAATCTCTCTCTCTCCTCGTATCTTTCTTGACGAGTGAGACCGCGCTTTGTATGATTGCATAACTTCTACATTAGTGTTTGACTAGATCCCTCTTTAGTCTGTATAGTGCTGCTTGTAGTGTAGTGTGTAGTGTGTGACATCAGACTTTTTCCCTTCTTGCTCTCTCAGTGGGTGTATGGAGTATGTGATGTAACTGTTGTTAGCCCTTCTCCTCATGTGTATAAAAGGTGCTCCCCATTTTCTTGGACAGTGGCTCTTTCCTCAATGGAAATTGACACTGTCCACATAAGCACCCTCTTTTCTTTCCGACTCCTTCTATGTTTATATATGTTGCTGAAATCTGTCTGGTAGTTTTGTTGGTTCTTTCTGTCCATTTCGTCCCTGCACTGAGCAGGTCTGTAGCTTGTCGTTTAAGCCTGTCTGTCCTCTCATTTCTCACTTAGAGTGATTTGTGGTCCTCATCAGGCCACACATATGTGTTGAGTTATCCTCCACAAGCAATAGTAGGCATCAACAGTATCGACACACAACTAAAAATTTTACAGAGACCACCTTCTACACTACTTTAGGTAGTCATACAGTTGTATGACTACCTTTAGTAGCTGTTTAGAGTGTCCAGAGGTGACAAACAGTTTGTTTTTTTTTACCATGTAATTTTGTATTACATAATACACCTCATGTGATAGACTATGTATAATATGTTGTAGTGACTTAGAAACATGTGGTTTTCACCAAGTAGTGAGTACAAAGTTTATGTTGAGATCTGGTAGGTGATGGACAGTTTTTTTTTTTTTACTGTGTAATTTTGTATTACATAATCCACCTCATGTGATAGACTAGTGTACAGTGACAAATGGTTGCAGTGAACATCAATAGGTAGCTGTCTTTACAGTAGCAATGTTACAGTGATGTTATGTATATGTAATCTAGGGTGTCGAGGTGTAAATTTCAAACTTAGGTGAGTATGGAGGGGGAAATAGAGCGAGACAGTGAGATTGAGCGAGATTGAGCAAGACCCGCTCTCTATAGGAGCATCAATCACACAAGTGTTGTGTCATCAGTTGATGAAAAAGATTGTGTGATAGGTAAGAGTCAAAAAGGATCATTTTTATTTATTTATAACAGCATACAAACATCATGTAAAAAAAGGAAAAATGAAAACAAACTACAAGCTTACCTATAGGAGCATCAATCACACAAGTGTTGTGTCATCAGTCGACAAAAAAGATTGTGTGATAGGTAAGAGTCAAAAAGGATGAGGAGACTCTTAGTGATGTGTCCTATAGGGCTATATATAGGTAAGAAAGGAAAACATGTCACAAGGAAAAAACAAATATAGCACAACATAGTATGATCTACACGTTGTGAAGAGAAGAAAATTGAAATATACAGTAGACAATTGTGAGAGCACAACAAAAGAATGACATAACTAGAAACCATGGATACATGCAAGAGTTAAGATCACCTGACAACCAACACTCTCCACTACCTTACCTGGTTGAACAGGTCCATCTGTACAATTACCTTGGGTAGACATTTAGAGTGGCCAGAGGTGACTGAAATGTGTCTGGTCCTGGTTCCTGTATTCTGTATTTGTTTTACAGCCGATAAAGCATTTGTGGAACATTTTTTCGAAAAATGTGTCATCCAAAATAGGTTTGGACAGTTTAATCCTGAATGGCCAAAAACCAATTTTGGTGCCTGCTAGCCCTGGAACTTTAATGATCATCCTCTGATTGACTGACCTTTAAGTTAAAGACCAGATGGTTTGGAAGGTTAATAGCCTCTGAGTTTCTTCCTTACCCTAACCATGGTGACACATTTCTCAAAAAAATGTTCAACAAATGCTTTATTGGCTGTATAGTGGGTAAGGAAGAAACTCAGAGGCTATCCTAAACCCCCCCACCAATAGTTCGGGACGACTGGGTAAACCTATCTGCTGAGCTAATCTGCTCAAACCTACCCAATCAGAGGCTGATCATTAAAGTGACAGGGCTAGTGGGCACCAAAATTGGTTTTTGGCCATTCAGGATTAAACTGTCCAAAGTTATTTTGGATGACACATTTTTTGAAAAAATGTTCAACAAATGCTTTATTGGCTGTATTAGGCTTGTATGCTCTCCCAGAAGAGTTCTCTCTTCATCAGATTCTTTTGCTTCATTCCTCACTATTCTGTTTCCCTTTCATAAAGCAAATTATAAACAACTTACGTAACAACATTCTGAGATCTTTGTAGATCAATGTGAGGGTACAACTGTTGGGATTACTTAATCCTGATACTCTTGTCAAAACCATCTTGACAAACCTTTAGTTGAAACCTTTAATTAAAAGGTGTAGTTATGATGGTCTGTCCCTTTTGGGACTCATGTCTTGTGGGACATGAACAAGTGGCTGTGTCATGTTGGATGTGTCATGTGGGAAACTTACTTCTTTGGAAATGTGTGTAATGGATAAACTGGTGAAGATGACTGTTAATTACTACATTGGGAAGAGTACTTGACTAGTATACAGGGGATGGTGTTTTGATGGGGTTCCTCTTATATCCGCACTCTCTACCCTGTTTCCTGATTCTTTTCCTCACTGAAAAGAATCAGTAAGTGCTTCAAGTTATTCTCTTCATTTGTGCATTGGTTACTAAATTCAATGCCTTTGTAATTTTCTCTCTCTCTCTACTTTCACTCTGTTTGTGTTTCTTTCAGAATATTTCTGTTCTAGGTCTGTCTTCATCCTTGTCACTGTCTTGTGCCAGGCCTTATGCCTGCCTAGATGTGTAGTCTGATCCTGTTGCCCACAGGTCTGCTATTTCTTCTCTCTCTAGTGTTTTCTTTTCATGTCTGTCACTATCTTACTTTCTTAATGTTCAGATGTAGACCAATGTATGCTTACATGATGTATCACCACAGTATGAGGGAACTGTTGAGTTGACTCCGTGAGCACATGTATACACATAGAAAGCACCTATGGCAGCCACAAGCATCTGCAGCCTAGTGGTAAAAGGCAGTACTCTAGTATGTGTCTTGGCTATCATTCTGAGGTTGTGGGTTCAAATCCCACCAGACACATAGTAACATTTTACCATCTCTACACTTAACTCACCTTTGTGTCCAGCCAGGTCTGTGTTTTTCTCTCTACAGTTGGGTCTCTTAGCCCTGTTAACTGTTTGTTCTGACCTGCTGTCCACAGGTGTGTAGTGGTCTTGTTTCTTTCTCTCTTCATTGTTCTTATTCTTTCAACCTCACTAAAAAGAATCAAATATTTCTGTTCTAGGTCTGTCTTCATCCTTGTCACTGTCTTGTGCCAGGCCTTACACCCGCCTAGATGTGTAGTCTGATCCTGTTGCCCACAGGTCTGTGTTTTTCTCTCCACAGTTGGGTCTCTTAGCCCTGTTAACTGTTTGTTCTGACCTGCTGTCCACAGGTCTGTCTTCATCCTTGTCACTGTTTTGTGCCAGGCCTTACACCCACCTAGATGTGTAGTCTGATCCTGTTGCCCACAGGTCTTCTTTTGTAGAGCTCTTTTACAACAACCTTAGTCATTACACACAGGCTGTGGTGCACAACGAGAAGGTCAAACAAACCAGAGCCTAGTCACAATTGAAATCACCAGATAAGAGAGGATAGCAGGCAGCCTGATAATGTGGCTTAGCAACAAATGGCACATTGGGCAGTCATTTCAGCTTGATTGAAAAAGTGGAACTCAACCACATTTGTAAACCACAAAAAACTTTTCATCATGACATTGCCACATGCCTAGTATGTATGATCAAACTTTTGATTGAGCATGTTCACTTAAAAATAACAGATATGTAAAGGATTCTGTTCTGGGTTATATGATAGGATTTTTTTTTTTTATACAAGTTCATACACAGTTGGTACAAGGACCATTGTAGGCTTAAAAAAAAAAAAAATACTTGGGAAATAGCTATGATCAAATTTGGGATTGAGGTCATGGGTTAAATAAAAACTACCAGAGTCCCCAAAAATAAAATGTGGAAATTATTAAAAGTATTGTTTTGGCTGAAAAGTGGAGTCTCACTAAAATGCCAAAAGAAAAAAACTACACTTTGTGAAGGTATTAGGTCCCATAGGGGCTTTCTCGGATCCTCTATCAACCTCACTTCTCATATGGAAATCATTTCTCTTGACTTCCACCTCACATTCATACTTTTAAAAAACCAAGCTCTCATATTGTACACAATGGAGTCTCCAAAACACTTCAGTCACACTCACCATCCAAATCAAGGAAGAGAACATACTAATTCAACCAGACAAAAGGTTTCCAACTGCTTTTGGAATACAACCATTATGTTTACAAATTACCTACCTGATGTAGGAACCTTTTTGATAGCTTCTTTGAAATAAACATGGGCAATATGTAAACCATTTCACCCAACTTTTGGAAGTCCTTTTTTTTCCAAAACAAGAATTTTTCTGTGTTCAACTTTTTTTCAGGCACCCAAAAAATTAAGAAGGAAGGCAAATTTTCTGTCAGAAATTAAAATTTGGTACTCTATCCTATAATTGTAACACTTGTATGAAGTGAGTTCTAAGTCATTGGTGAAGTGGTATTTTTCCATTGACTGAAAAAGTTGGAATTAAGCTACAAAGCTTTGAAAAAGCTTTGGAATTCCTCTCTTCAACTATAGAGGAATTGTTCATTGCCATATGGTGATTTAGATATATAAAAAAAAACAATAATAATAATGATACATGTTTAAAGAAGATAGACCAAAAAAATATGAATAATGTGTTAGAACTGTAGCCTCTGTTTCACTTCCCTGTTACACCTTTAGACAGTGACATACACTGTGCCCATTGTGGGGTCTATAGATAAAATCTAGCAGAAACTGAGTAGGTAAAAAGTAAATAGACTATAAGAAGACTGAAGACCAATATAGAGCTAACCAACCTACTCTTGCATATAGGCTGGGCTTTAAAAGAAAAGTATAATAATGAAATGTTATGGCTTAATAAAGAAAGAATAATAATAAATGGATAGTTCAACTAATTTTATGTGAGTAATTGAGAAAAGAGAGTGAGGGTTATTTGATAGAGGTAGAATATAAAAGAATTCTAATAACAAGGGTGAGTGTAATTTGCTTTAATTAGATAAAGACTTTTATTAAGGGGGTTATAATGCTCCTATACTAAGGAGGCTTTTAAATGACACTAATTACTATCATTATAACTAAATAAACTTGACTATCTTTCATCTTCATCTTAAGCAACCAGACAGAAAAAAATTACACCACAGAACTAAAATATTATGAAGCTTCCAGAAGGAATTAATCTGCTGACAGCTTGTTGACTAAGACTAAGGATACTGCCCTGTCCCAACAATTCCAACAAGCTTATAGACCAAGTAAAATTTCTGAGACACCAGGATAAAGAGTTGATTACTGCTTTCAATGTTCAAGAGGGCTAATAATAATGAGAACAGTAAGAAATAAACAGCAATAAAGGTACTCTAGTCTCCTCAAAGAATTTATAAGGGGAAGAATATTCATTGGACCACACTAAAAATATAAAGCTTTTAATTTTCTAACAAGAGGACTACTGAAAATATGGGCTTATAATTTTATATGATAATGTAAAGATTTTCTTTCCTGTACCAGAAGTTCCTCTCCTTATATATCCTACACCTACAACCACCCCAACCAATTTACCCTCACAAATATACCCCTACCAATCTACCCCAATCAAACCAAACCAACTTGATAATCCCAGGTGAAATGACTCTTCTCTTGGCCTTCTTCCATCATATTTCACAATCAAATAAATAAATATCATATTATATATATATATTTTATCTTGATTACATGCTATTTTGGTTTGTTATTAAGTTATTATATTCAAATATGCTAAGGTTTTTTTTTCTTCATACATATTTTTTAAAGGTTTTCCCTCAAAATAAATATGGCTTATGAATATTTGAAATAAAATAATTTTTTGAGTAAACTAATAAATTGAAAGATGTAGAGCTATGCCTCTATGAAGACCTTGTTCAAGGAAAAAAAATATGAGTTTTATAATGAATAAATGAATAAAGTTATATCATTAAATTTGTGATTACTAAAGTAGAGACTATTGAGTCAAAGATGAGCTCTGTAAGATAAGCCTCTGAGCTTGGATAATCATATAAAAATTCAGAAAAAAAAAAAGAAATGCTTTCCACACCATTGAGGGAGCCCTTGACTTTGGGGGCCTTCAAGGGTACAAAGGCACCCCTTTTTACTCTCCAGAGCCACTGACATCAGGGGATTTCCAGACTGGCACTCTGACATACAAATTTGTTCATCTCTTCATGAAAACCCTAATTTATCACCTGCCTCTTGTACTGACAGACACTACACACCACAAATAAACTTTTCCGCATTAGTCTTTTTCTTTGTGATCTACTAGGTGAGAGTTTTCTTGAGTCTTAAAAGAACTCTCCTGCTGCCTGTTGGGTGATTCTTCCATTATGTTTTGTCTCTTCTGTTTTTTTTTTTCTCTCTGAACTCTGTTTATTGCTGTTAGCTAGCTTTGTTGTGTGATGGGCCTCAATTAAAACTCATCAGTCTCTTTTTCTGTGATTGATCAGGTGAGAGTTTTCTTGAGGTGTGGAGGTAGATCAGATTTCAAGTTCTCAACAGAATTCTCCTGCTGTCTGTCATAATGTGTCAGTCATGGCACAATCTGAGGAAACCAGATTGTCTCATGACTGACAAATTACATATATTTTACATACAGTACTGATACATTACATATGAAATCAGTACTGTAATCATTTGCTGTAATATATAAACACTCGTAATCATGAGTGGTAATATATTACATATAGTTACCATACTGTAACAACCAGTACTCATACTGTAGCATCTCTATGCTTAAGCTGGGAACTTGTGTTCATGGACTGTTTCAAGAATATGTTTATCTTTGATGATATCATTTCTTTTAATATCTCTTTCTCTCCTCTTATTATCATATATGTAATCAATAAAGCTTTATCCATATGAGTCTGTCAAGAGATTGGAAAGATATTTCTTGTGGTATGAGTCCCAGTTAGGAATGTGCATATGTACTGGTCACACACAGTGCTGCCAATAACCAAAACCAACTGTCTCCATCTGGTGGAATGGATGACAGAAGGTCAGGAGCTTAGAGCATGGGTCTTGGCTCTTCCATTCTATAAATAACAGAATTGGTAATTAGTATCACTTGTGTATTACTCTTCTCACTCATTTCTTATTACATCATTAATTGATTAGTCATTCATCATTCAGCTGAAGGAATTCCTTGTTTCTCTTGTGGTTTGTGGACTTGTTATTATTTCTTATTTTTTTATTCTTCAGTATATAATCTTGTCCTCTCTCATGTATTTTAATCATCATTATATTTTATCAACTCAATCTTTATCTTACTTAACCCTAGTTTAATCATTTATCAATATCTAGTCTCAAGAAATTCAATTCTTTTAGCTCTCTCTTTGTTCAAACTCAGATTGCCTTTTTGAAGATTCCCTCAGAATCTTTTCTCTCATCTATTTTATTAATATTTAGATAATCTTGTGATTTAGTAAGTCAAGTCTTGACTTGTTGATTTCTTCTATCATCAAAAGACTCGTGGTTTTTCTCAGATTCCAGTCAAATTGACTGCTGAATAACTGTCTCCTGATATAATGGATGTTTTTTACATTTTTCCATCCAGTTTCAAGAATGAAATATTGAACACTAAGCATTCTTGAAGTGGAAGAAGTTACAACTTACACTCAAGTTTCAAATGGTGAGGTATTGAAATCTCAAACTTATGAACCCTCTCTGTATCAGAAGAGTAAAGCTGAAGTCAAACTTGAACTAGGAAAAAGTAAGTGTTATAGAGATTACTAATTTATCTGTGACTGACCTGGTCTTTTGGACCCTTCATTTGATCTATCTAAACATACTGAGGAAGCCAAAAATATAATGAAGGATCAAAGAAACTTCTGAGGACCAAGATAATTTCCACACTCACATTGGAAAATTTGACAACACCTATGCCATGTCCGGGTTGCTATCGACCCGAGTCCCGATTGAGGATGTAGGACGGGATTGGAGATGTTTGAGAAGGTCCCCCCAAGGTTAGGATGATTAATATTAAGAGGAACTGATGAGATTGCGTTCCTGAGTGCGCGCTGTTTGTGATCCCCCACACATCATGGCTTGAGAGCTTTTACGGCTACAATCACCTTAACCATGTCGCCGACTTTTGTCACACCCATTTCCTTCAATCCAGCCTGATCGACCTCTACAAGGACATCACCCACAATGTCATTCTCAGCAAAGATGGAAGCCAAATGAGCGAGCTTGACGTTGGTGAGCCAGGTATAGTGACCATTAATCCTATACCCTGACCAAGTGGAAGAGACCAATGGTCAAGTCCAAAATTTTGGTTTTCAAAGTGAAGTTCTTCATTCAAAATACCAGGTCTAGACCAGACTTCACAAGTAAAGAATGATTATCACTGTGTCTAAATAAGAGTATAAATACTGGAAGTCTGTACCTTGAAATTTTTTCAGTAGCAAAATATCACTTGAAAACTTATTAAACTTCTTTAGACTTCTAAATTGGAAATTCCTTAGGTTTCTTGCCTCTTGGTTTCCTACCTTTTAAAGCTTGGACTTCTTCTCCCTTTCCATTCACCTTTATTTTTCTTTCTTTCTGTCTTCTTTGAGTTGACTAAGCTTTCCAAGGATAATTTCTAATCACTATCTAAAGAGTAAAGCTGTGATTTCCATCCCCTCTTTCAATATCTTAGAGACAGAAATTAAAATCCAACAAATCACCTTCTAAGATAACCCAAAAAGGATCTAAATACATGAACCTGCACTCAAACTATACTAGCTACTTTTCAACAGCTAATCAGTTCAAGCAATCTTACAGATTTAAGACCACAAAGATCTTGGATTTAAAGATCTCAGTAACTTCAAAACCTGCTCTGTGGCTTATAAGGCTGTAGGACTTTCTTCTTTCATTCATCTCTTTTGTTGATATTCAATCGACTCAACAACACCATACAGCCACGTTTCAAGCATACCCCAGCACAGGGATACTGTAAAATCTCTGTATAAAAGATCTCTCCTCCCCACATCCACGTCTCTTTCCCCATCTGTGGAAAGAGACGTAAGTGCAATCCCTTCAACCTTCTTTGTTAGTGTACCACTTCCATCGGCACATACACTAGCATAATTAAAAACAGCCTTATACCCGAACTAAAAAGCTTATATCAATTCCCCTCCACTCGACCAACTCATGGTCTTTTTTCCTCATCTACAAAAAGAGGAAAAGAGACCGTGAGTACCTCCCATCTTACCCCAATCCTATTTTGTTCATGACTCTAACCATCTAATACCCTAATGTAATGGTGTTAACTGTTTCTCCTTTCCTGTCATCTGTTTGAGTGTCATCAGTTGCAGATCATGAGCACTTTAAAGCTCACATTTCCCTGTCCGTATACCCGTGTCACTTTAACCATAGTTTAGTACACATTTCCATAGGGAAGGATATTGTATCTCGAGGACAGACCCTCATCACCATACCTTACCACCTCAGCTTCTCTCATCTCAGTCTTTAGACTCTTACATTCTTTCTCACACCTTAGTTCACTTCCCCTTACCCGTACCTGACTAATACATGTATCAACCTTATTAATCTCAATCCCCACTTCCTCATCCTAATATTAGATTCCTCACGTCCAGATCACGAGCTTGGGTAGCTCACTATTTGTCATCTCTCCCCTGCATAATTTCTTCATGTACCACCTTTTACAGGTACTTATACAATTCACCTCTTCTTTCTTATCATATGAAGCATCTCCTCTCTTCTTGTATCCTCACTTATCATACTCTACCAACCCCCCAACTCTAGGTTAGTACAGTCACCCATAGCAGGGCAGGAGGTGTGCAGAGCACCAATACCTCGACACTTTATCTACTACAAGGTACTTATCATCTTTGCAATGAACATTTGTGGAAAGAGACATTCCTCACGTCCAGATTACAAGCTTTGGTAGCTCACTATTTGTCATCTCTCCCCTGCGTAATTTCTTCACATATCACCTTTTACAGGTTAGTACAGTCACCCATAGCAGGGCAGGAGGTGTGCAGAGGACTAATACCTCGACACTCTATCTACTACAAGTGTCAGGAAGTAGGCTATATTACACACCTAACAAGGGCTTATTGTAATATAGGTATTACTTCTGATAAAGAAAAGATAAAAAAGTCAATTAAAACTTACAAATCACGAAACTAGGAATCCTTAATAGGACTAGAGAGATATATATATCTTCAAAGAGGCTCTAAGCAAGGGGTTAATAATCAAAGCAAAAAGGTAAATGATGATATTGTCTTGAGGCTAGTATTGTAAAGGAATAATAGTATCTGATGATAGTAAGTAATAATTGATTGAATAATAAGATGATGATTGAAAACACATGAAAGTGACAAATATTTAAAGAGAGACTGAGAATAAGAGAAAGGAGACAATTCACAAGAGAGACAAGGAAATCCACCACTCTACAAATGAATGAATAAGCAGTTGGTGATGTAATGAG
>KI574748.1:18260-30385 GCA_000500245.1 Cronartium ribicola 11-2
GACAAGGAAATCCACCACTCTACAAATGAATGAATAAGCAGTTGGTGATGTAATGAGAATAAATGAGTAATAAGGAGAAACCATGAGTCTACAGTACCACCAATGCTGTTATTAAAGACTAAAGAAGCCAAGCCCATGGTCCAAGCTCCAGACCTTCTGTCTTCCATTCCACCAGATGGGGCAGTTGGTTTTAGATGAGGCAGCACTGTGTGTGACCAATACATGTGCACAGTCCGACTGGAACCAAAACCACAAGAACTTGTCCTCTTTGATCATGTGACACGCTTATATGGGTCTGTCCAAAGATTACAAAATCAGAAGTTCACGTGAACAAATAAGAGAAAGAGCTATATCAAAGAGGAATAGAAATCACGACAAAACATATCCAAGTGTCCAGTCCACGAAGCTCTTTCTCATTTTAAGCATAGAGATGCTACAGTATGAGTACTGGTTGTTACAGTAAAGTAACTACCTGTAATATATTACCACTCATGATTACAAGTGGTTATGTATCACAGTAAATATTTACAGTACTGATTTCATATGTAATATCATCAGTACTGTATGTACAATAATTACAGTACTGATTTCATATGTAATTTCATCAGTACTGTATGCAAAAGTATATGTAATCTGTTAGCCATGAGACAATCTGGTTCCTTCAGATTGTGCCATGGCTGAAAACAAGGTTATACCGGTGTTTCCATTCCATTTACATCTTTTCATGTTTTAATCAGGGAAGCTGGCATCTCTTCTCTTACCTCTTCAAGTTATCATACCCAACTTCTCTCCCTGAAAATGTTGCTCCCAAACCTCTTGACTGCTATACACTCTGCTGACCTCACTTTTTTTTTTACAACTTCTTGACATTTTAAATTCAAACAGAAGTGAATCAGATCATCCACTGTTCTCCAGTTCAACCTCAGAGAATTCTGGCAAGAAAGTTTCCAAATATTCAGAGTGATTTTCAGAGTGTCAAGAGCTACAGTACTCTGAATAGCCAACTGAACACCAACAATGAAATTGCATTCAACAAATGCTTATGTGTCAGAGTGGCTATGTAAATTAGGAGTGGTCCAGTTCACTTACATATTGAGTCAATCTTGAAAAAGTCTTCTGTGTAGGTAAAATGAGAAACAATGTATGGAAAATATGAGTAATGCACCATGAACAAGTACCATCATTAGTGAATTTGTTTATGAAAGAAGATCTCAAATTGATGAAGTACAAAAATCTGCTTCTGACTCATACATCTATTTATACAAATGTAGGAAGCTAAGATTTTAAAAAAAAAACCTAGAGATGACAAAAAAGTATGATGATAATGAGGGTGAGAGACAAAACCAGATATATCATCCATGAACATATGAGAGAAATTTTGACATACCATAAATGAAATTTGGAAATGTGACCACACTTTAGTCAAATTCAACCAAAAAAAAACCATACAACTTGATGCTCATGGCTTATCCAGGGGAAACAGGATATTCTGATAGTTTTCATTTGATTTTCATTAGGCACCCACTTCCAGAATATTTGCCTTGCACAATTTCCTGTGAGAATACTTTGTAGGAAAAAGGAAAGGTTTCTTCCAACGTAACCTGCATGCTGTGGCGGGTTGCCTCAGTGGAAGCTTCACATTCTGCCAGCAAGAATATCTCACAGAACCTCACAGGACAGCATGTAAGGCAAATATGCTGAAAGTGAAGCTGTTTGAGGGAGCTACATTGAGCCTTAGAGCTATAAACTAGATTTTGAGGTGTGAAATACGCCTTTCAAAATCCTGGGGTTTGGTCATTGGGGTGTGAAAAATGGAGGCCTTGAGTTGCACAAGTTTGAAGTTGCAAGTTCTTTCTTTTGGAAGAATCTGATGAGTTGAGGTGGTAATGAAAGAAATGTCAACCAGTAAAGACAATTTGAAAAGTTGGTGTGTGGAAATAATGGGGAGGTTTTGTTTGTGCTTTGAGGACTTGGTGTGTTCTTGTGGCTTGTGAGTGTGTTGAGTGTATGGCCATGTTGGGAGATAGGTAGACTTTTGTGGTTTTCTGCTTTTGGAAGTGTGCTGTCAGAGAGTTTGTATATCCAGTGGCTAGTAAGTTCATACTACTGAAAATATATATGGTCAATGAGCCATGAAAAATCATACCAGTCAATGAAGTCTTACAATCATGAGTGAAATGAGGGGATTAGAGGCAGTTGTTGAGTTATCAGGCGAAAAAGTCTTGAGCAAGGTGTGGCGGCAAAGCTCAAGGTAAATGGTGGGTTGATATGGGATAACTGAGTTTACTGTATTGATTTTATCGTAAGTAAAGAGATTGATTGATAATAAGAATAATTCTGACACAAAGACACAAGAATAGACACCACCAACATATTTGCATTGCATCTGGGCAGTTCTCTATCAAAAGTTGGAGGAGCCAAATCTTGGAACCTAACCGGGAAGGCTTTTTGAAAGATGGATATTTCAAACTGAGTTAACCCCTGTCAAGTGGATTTTAGCAATTAACAATTGCTCGGCCTCCAAACTTACCTTGAACAATGAGAAATGGGCTCGTGAGACTTGGTATATACACTCTTTTAAAATTCAAGACAGGGCGAATTCTGGTGGAAATATAGAATTTCAAGAGATTGATGTTTTTTTTACATTTACATACACTCAAGCCAAGGGAACCACTAGATTATCTTTTCCATCTGGTGTCTTCCGACATGCGTCTCCCAGAATACATGTGACTCGAGTGTTGGGATGCGCAATCAAGGCACCACCCTGACGGGCATCAAAGAGACAATCTACAAAGCGCTCATAGCAGCTCACGTAATCTGGACCAGGTCTCGATTTTAAAAAAGTTTGATGAAGCTCGTTTACTTTTTGGGTATAATCAGGGTCACTGCGATTGAGTTGCTGAAGGCCAGATGATTCTATCTGAGCCGCGATTGAGCTTGGTAGATAACCATAGATCTGAAAGTGCAAATAATCAAAACCATCAATATGTCTTTGTTCCTCTCACGAGTCTTGAGCCCCGGTTCTTTGGGTTAGACACAAAGCACGCCCTGCAAACCTGTTGAACATATCCGTAGACTATTTGCCGTATTGATGCTGGAGGTCCGTCAGGCTATTGAAGAGTAGATAAGAAAACATCCAATTGTCAAGAGCTGCACAGTGTACTGTAGTTGTAAATGCTTATTTGCACCACTGACCTTTTGAAGACACAGAGAGGTGGCAGCCTTATGAGCAGCGGTCTGAGGATCCTGTGTGCCCACAACGGTATCCAGACAATCGGCTATCTTATACGCATACGTAACCTGATCCAGAACACGATCAAATAATTTCAATCTCAATGAAAATGGTCTCCAAATATACTCACATACTCTAGGAGAACGATATGAAATATATGAATATAGCTAGCACATTTACGCACCTGATTTCCCGAGTTGGAGGCAATTATTGAACGAGTAGCATTTGTGATAGCCTTTCGGAAGTAGTGATCTTCAGGGTTTTGGGAAAGATTTGCATTCAGATAGTTTTCTGCAATCTGATGAACCGATTCTAACAAATTCGGGATCGCATAACCAACAAACTTTTGATTGCATTAAAGGAAACGTGATGAAGAAGTTAGTTATACTGTAGAAAATGTTTTGAGTCATGAATTTGTACTAACCTGATTGGTAATTGAAAGGTACAATGTCTTGAGATCTCGAAATACTGAAGACTTGTTTGGATCTCGATTACATTTTTCTGTACGCTTTAAGCGTTCTGCGTAGCTGATTTGCGCAAATGCGCTTTCCATGAAACATTCCCGAGCGTCTTCTAGAGCCTGAATGAGCTCGCCGCTGACAGAGCTCTGGATGCTCTGAATGGCGTTGTTGATCGAGTGATAGAAGGCCTTTTGACCTGGAATCACTGAGGTAAAACTTGGGTCTAAAGCCATAGTCGTGAGATTGAGGATGTTCGGTGGAATCACTCCTCCGCCATAATTCTTCAGCACGCTGGTCATGATCTATTTCAAAAAACAAAATCAATCTTGACCCATTTTATGTGAAAAAAATCTTGAGGAACAACATAAATAGCCAGTCAAAATTCAACATACATCAGAGACGCCTGTGATGGACATGCCATTCTAAAAAAAAAAATTGTCACTATGATCAGTATTTCATTCTCCACCTTACGTTAGACAAAAGAAGGAGAAAGGAAGAATCCAAATTTTCATCATTCAAACGTACTATCACGCAAGTTTCTCCGTCATGTAAACCACCTTGTTGAATTAGACCGGCGAGACAATTTCTCAAGTCTACAAAACGTAGCGCGCCATTGGTACCAGAAGAGAGTAATTGATCGACAACTCCATTCACACTCTCCAAAGTTTCGTTAATCGAGTTGGACATCGATTGTAGTCTATCGATCGAAGGGCTCGTCGAATTTGCCCCAATGTTCTGATCCAAATGATACGATAAAGCTACAGATTGATTTTAGAGCCTAACCAGATCACCCACTATCTGAAGGCGAAAAAGAGATAGGTGAATGGGAAAATATGATATTCGTACCTCCTTTCACTATCTCCTGGAATAATTGGGCTGTTTCTGATTCGTTTTGAGTTGTAAAGTTAAACTTGGAATGGGTACGAATTGCAAATGTGAAAGATTCAATGGCCATATGTAAGTCTTGCTTCAATTGTAAGGTTGGAGCTGAGACTGAGAATTGAAACAAGTTTGTCGAGTTATTCATGCTTGGATTTGACAAAATCTCGGAAGTTTTGGATATGACTGATGGCAAGTTGAATGGTAAAATAAATCCAATTAAGAGCCATCCGTTTTTATACATTCTTTCAATCAATTCGTCCTTCTTCTCGTCAACGTTGTTAATGGTTGATTTAAATAATGAGTTTTAGACCGGGAGATATGTCCTGTGGTAAAATGAGTGATAGGAATCTCGCAATCGGACACAGACGATTATTCAAGTGCTTGTATGTGATAATTAGTTGAAGATAAGGAATGAGAGCTAGAATAATCTAGAGTACAAGTTGAATTAGGGTGGCTAAGAGTAAAGTGACTTGTTCTGCGACTTTTTGAAGCAAGCCTGCGGTCGTCTAGTCCGGGGTCAAACTGAAACTCCACCAAACTGGAATTGCGACAACCTGCGACGTGTTCAAGGTTCCTGAGGTGGGAATGATGTTTGAAACATGCACTTGTGTATTTATAAATATACGTAGTCTCATGATGAAACATTGGGGAGAACTTGCAGTAAAATTCTCAATCCAATCTAAGCAACTATCGATCTGCTTGTCTTCTATACCATGTATGCGTCCAAGCTTTGAGGCGCTCGTTCGAATTGGTTTGATGGTTGAGAGAGGTCATTGAATGGCCTTGTTTCAGTCTGTTCCAATGTGAAATGGGACAAGGATATAGGTCATGACATGAGGTTTCTTTGGATGACCTCATGGGTTGTGTGTGCTCTCCATGGTAAACTGACTCAAATGTGTTTTTTACCTGCAGTCAACAGTCAAAAGTGGTCCATCCTTCAATTTTCAAACTGCCTTCTTTCCAATAAAATTTAAGTAGTGACAGTATTGACCATTTAAGTATTTAGATAGACTCAACCTTACCCTCACTCATTCATCTCTCATAGCCTTCTCACCATCCCATCCAGTTCGACCCCTTCAACACCACTGCTCAGCGAGTGAGTGAGGTTCTTAGCCTTCGTCTATCCCCGTTTACTTATCGTATCAGCTTCACTGACCGCTGCTTGTCAACCACACAGCCTTCCTCCTGTCTATCGATCAATTGCCACACTCTTCCCTTCAGGCTCAAGCTGCCAGGCTTTAGGTCCCTTGACCTAACGCTATCTTCCACATCATGCCTACTACCCACTATCCCTACCGAGCTCGGGCACTGATGAGGTTCAAGGCTCAGGACGGCCAATTTGTTTTATCACCCAATACGATGGTCACCGTCACCGCTCCAACAGACGAGGACGGAGATTGGGTCAATGTCACGAGCGAAGACGGTCAATCAGGTTCTGTTCCCTCAGGTTTTCTGGTCCAGCTTGATGATGACGACATCGCAGGTGGTGCAGCGAAACCCGGGGTATCGGTCACCTCGCCACCGGTCGCAGAGTCGGTCGCAGGTCAGCCTACACCAAACCTCGTGACGGAGGCCGTTCATGTTGGTGAGCGTTTGATCAGCATTGAAGAATTGACCATTCTTCCCCCTTATAACACTTTCAAATCTCATTAGTATGGCTGATATTGCAATCTTTCTTCCTCGGTCAGCTACTACCGGTAATAAGACCAATCCCTCGCAGCCTCCCTCTGGGTCCTCGGCCGCTGAACCGCCTCCATCGCCACCCGTTTCCAAATTTCCGCGTCCACTCCCGGGTTCGCAACCTTCATCAATGTCAGAGGAAACCGGCCCCACCTCCTCATCATCACAGCCTCCACCACCAGTGTCCAAACCAAACGCACTTCGTGACAGGATTGCAATGTTCAACAAGGCGCCATCGGCCACCCCACCGCCTGGACCGGGCTCTCTGCGTCCCAAACCGCCACTGGCTCGCAAGCCGCTTCATATGCCTCCTCCCGTTCCGGCAGTGTCTGGTAGCGAACCCAATGAGCCACTCTCTGCCGCGCCCGATAGTGAACCACCTCATACAAGCGCCCCCGCTGGAATGTCTGCGGCCGATGCTGAAGAGGCCGTTCGAGCGGGAGGATCGCTGAAAGATCGGATCAAGCTTCTACAGCAACAGCAACAACAACAAGCTACTGAAGCTTCCGATACACCACCATCACTGGCCCCTAAGCCGAAACGAGAATGGAAACGACCAGTTGCCCCTCCATCCAGTGAAGATCAGCCCCCCATCCTTGGTATGATGCCACCGACGCTCCAGCGCATGCCTACGAAAGATGCGGACGGAGGTGATCCAGACCACGAGTCGAGTAACTTGCCATCAACAAGTGACAGTGTACCCAATCCACCGTCCAGTTCAGGTCTCTCAAAAGATGAAACTGCCATCGAAGAGACGGAGGACGATGATGTAGCTCGTCGGCGGCGGATCGCTGGACGCATGGCTAAGCTGGGCGGTGCTAAGATGGGCTTCGGATTCCCTGGCCCACCACTAGGCGTCAAGCCATCCATTCCACCAAAAGCTCGAGCCGATGACACCGAAAACAAAAGATCTGATGAGGCGTCGGTCACCGCTTCCGAACCAGCTTTACCTCCCGAAAGCATTGCGATGCCTGCGATACCCAAGAGAGCGGGACCGCCTCGACGTAAAGCTCCGGCTGCGGCTCCATCCCAGCCTGTTCCAGAGAAGGTTGTCTTACCTGCTGAACAGAACGAAGTTTCTGGCCCTGATGAGACTGTAAATTCAACGCAAGCGGATCAGACTTATCAAGAGGTGAACGCGGCTGAACCAACGCTAGCCGATGCCTTACAATCAATTAATCAGCGTCCGGAAGCTATCACTGATGCGCCAAAAGAGGAACTCTTGATGAAGGAAGAAATGTCAGATTCTAATCAGACATATCAACCCCTCGATGATCAGCACGAGTCTCATCCATCATCTATTCGATCTGGGAAGGAAGGGGCAGAAGACGAGCTGACTGTTACACGAAAGGTGGACCATTTGGACTCCTCTTCTCACGGTGTATTGCAACCGGCCGAACCTGATGATGCGTCCATCGGGCCATCACTCATCGACGCCCCACTTAGCCAGGAAGGTGGTACGACAGAGACTGCCGAGGCGGTTTCCCAACCATCACATCGCCCCAAGTCTACTCTGGAAGCTCTAGCACGCCCGTCGGGCTTAGGTCCGACTTCAAAGGGTTTCCAGGAAGAGCCTGATGATTGTCAATCTGATGCATATCAATACGGGCTCCCATCTGCGCATAGTAGTGTCTTGACCCCAACGCGAGCGGAAATCTTGAGTACCGGTGATGATGAAGAAGATTCTGAAACTCGAGAACCATTACTTGAAGATCAGGCAGGAAGTGAAACCCAAAGCCTGACGGATGGCCTTGCTGCGGGCTTCACTCATCCAGCAGAGGTTCAAACATTCGATAGGCTACCTCCGATCACTCCGCGTCCACCGCTACCAGCAACCCCAGCTACTCCGCTCGACGGCAACCGCGAGTCTTTTGCCAAGAAGATGGCTGCGATCAGCGATCAGCCCATGTTGCCACCTTTTTCTCCGCAGGGAGGAATGAGACGACCATCGGGGCCCCGTGAGCCAAAATCTCCTTTGGGTAATCTGCCAGATGATCCTTCGTCGCTTGTAGACGGTAAGCAACTCCTATTACCAATGATCTGTATGTTTCGTGACCGTAATACTTACTCCCACTCCCCACAAATCTTAATCTTTTGTCGATACATATACTGTAGAGCCCTTGGATAGTCAGCTCGCGACTCAGAAAGGTAGCTCCGAGCGAGAGCACGATGATATACAGGCGCCTTCTGATGCGCCATTACCACCTCCAATTTCCACCCGACCCTTACCAACCCTAGAGCCCACTGCCGCTGGTGATGATGCAGATGATTCTCAAGCCTCTGCTCACAACCTGAACATTTATGTCCCCGAGCCGAATCAAGTACATGAGAGTAGTGACAATGTACAGGAGGAGGAAGAAGATGAAGAAACGGCCCGCAGACGAAGGCTCGCCGAAAGAATGGCGAAGATGGGTGCTAGACCGATGATGGGCGGGATGATGCCAATGCTTCCGAGTAGTGGCTCGAGCCCCGGTCTACATCGTCGGCCCCCGACCAGTAACACATCTGGAAATAATCCTTCACCTAATGTGCCTTCGCCAAATGCTACGGGGCCACCGCCTCCTGTTCCCTCGTCGCGTCCGCTGCCGTCACCCCCTGGCGCCAGCCCACCGTCTCCTGAAGCTAGCCCGACACCATCCGGGAACATCGCTTCGGCCCCAAGGAGGGCTGCTCCACCGCCTACCTATCGGGCGCCAAGCTCTAGTATGGACCAGACAACTGATGAGAAGTCAAAGGCACCGATGAGCCCGTCTCCACCCATGCCATCTGCCCAAACGCCCAGCCTTCCAGCGATGATCGATGTGAGATCTAAACCGCCCACTCGTTCACCCCCGCCCCCTCAGTCGCCTGCAAGCCGGCCCAGAATTCCAACAGCCTATCAAAATGTTCCAAAACGAGCAAGGAACCTAAGTCAACCAGGCCTTACTTGGGCGCAGGTTGACGATTCTCAGGCGATGGGCGCGGATGCGATGGAAGAAAGTGACAATTCAGGTGCATCTGACGACGAAGAGCTCGGTCCGCCGCCCATTCCCACTCAACGCCCGCCGATGGTTCAGCGAGTGTCCACTTTCCCTTCGATGAGTTTGAGGAAAGAATCCGCCGAACCTATTCGATCTGGATCCTTTGAATCTGCCCGTTCCAGTAACCAACGTCTAAGCGTGTCTGAAAAGGAACCGAGTAATCATCCGTCGCCGAGGATGCTGAATACTGGTCATCAACTTACGGACGATCCACCAAAACGTTCGCACAGCTCCCAAAAGTCTGAGTACAAGGCTCGCGATCTCGATCTGGCTTCTGAGCGTTGGTGGAGGACGAAACCGGTGTCGCTGCCCACGAGTGTACAGAGGATGACGGACGTGCTTGCACGGATTCAGGGCTCTTCGACGCTCACGAAGGGGGTCCCGACCTACCAATACGAGCTAGTGGTGATTCGTGACGATTACTCAAAGACGGTGGTCCGAATCTATTTCGAGGAGGGTGAGGGTGAGTCAGGGACCGAGATGGCTCAGACGCACTACCCGCCACCGGTGCCGTACCCGATCGCGACCTTACAAGAGCTCAGTGCTTCGATAGGACCTCAACTCGTGGCTCGAGCTAAGGCTAGGGAGGATGAGAAGGGGGCGAAGTTTTCAGCGTCGGAGGAAAATGGGAAGTTATTTGTGGAAACGATTGTAAAGTCTGTCGCGATAGCGCTCGAGCCGGTTGGTGAGACATTTGGAGAGGTGATTTATAAATGTGAGATTCAAGATTTTAAGGGCGCGCATCCGGAAATCGATGTCAAGGATGATATTAGACCGGTATGTGTTTTCCTCTCCTTCACCTACTCCCACTCGAGGTGATGAAGCCACTTCGCAACAGACGTGGATTTTTGATTTGATGGTTTTTTTGTCTTTGCTAATTCTAATAATATCATGCTTTATATCTGTGCAGGGAGATATCGTGGCGTCATATGGTGCAACTTTCAAAGGCAAAGGGATCGGACACAATTCCATGAATCTAGGGACTGTCACTAATGCTCATGTAGCTATTGTAGCTGAACATGATGTAAAGAAGAACAAGTTCAAGGCGTACGGGATTTGGCACGGGAAGGTGGAGTTATTATCTTATAGGTGAGCTTGAGCATGAGTCACAATTCTGTTAAAAAATTGAGTTTGATGATGAAATTTGTGATCTAGGCTTGATGAATTGAAGAGTGGGTCGATCAAAGTGTTTAGGGTTTTGGACAAGAAGTTTTTGGAAAATTGAAAAATAGGATCAGTAATTTTTTTTCGAGGTGACTGTTGTGTCTGCAGTCTTGCATTACACCTTTGTTTGTTTTGTTTTTAATCTTTCACTCTTCTTTATCAAACCTATAAGAACATTTTTAGTCTTACCAAGCAGCAAAACTGGTAAAGCTTTCTGCTTTCTTTTTGCCTTTTTTGGGGGCTGTGTGAGATCTCTTTGTCTACTGTATGTATACTGAAGGTTTTTGTTTTGTTTTGTTGCTATACAAGTTTTCCTTTCCCCCTTTTTCCTGATTGATTGTTGCATTGAAGTTGAGAAAAATTGGTTGTCGATTGCACGTGTTGATAAGACTTTATTATCTGTGTCCTTTCTTACATTCATCTCCATCGTCCAAAGGCTTTTTTTTAGGTCTTCATAAGACCAATGTCTGTTCTCCCCAAACATTATGTTTTCAATAAACTCCATGAATCTTGGACTACACGTCTTGACAAAGTCTGGTCGTGCGCTCCAGTTTATGCTCACTGCTTATATGGCCTTCAGGGTAGATCATCCTCTGAGCTTGGTTTAAATATGAGCGATGGGGTTATATGTATGTATCTGGGTCTTGAAGCTACAGAGTTGAGCATCTCCTGCTTCTATCCCATTGGATAATCACCCTGTGTGATCTGGTCTTGTTACCTTCCCATCCTAATCATCTACAGTACTGTATCCTATAGAGGTACATCTGAGAATGGAGGTTTTGATGACCAAGGTTGACTCGATAACCGCAGTTTCAACGTTGGGGGGCTCACGACATCCACACTGTGATACAAGGCACGCGTTCATATACCTCGCTCACTTGGAAGGCACACGGTTCTCAAGTCCAATTTTGGTTCTAGTTGAGCTTTTCTCAAGGTTTTTTTTTTCACGTTCTCAAGTGGTCAACTTATACAATCAAAATGGGACTATTAGGAGATTCTGCGAGAAAATTCCTCGTGACTCATAATTGTAATCTTTTTTCAAAAGAAGTCTTTCTTCTGTGGTGGTTTGGTCATTTTAACTGTGGTTGGCGGGGTTATTATAGTCAGTAGTCGGCTGATGGGTCGAATTGCAGTCGGTTCAGTCAGTCAAGTTGTGATGCCGCTCGACAGTGCCTCTGATGAGTCTTGAGTACCACTTTGGTTTCATGTATGCAGAGTATCGAAGGTGTGTCGCCTTGTGAGCGCTTTCTCGTACCTCTCCAGTAAATACGCTATAGTGGTGGGATGTGCGGTATTTGAAGCTTGTCTTTCTCTTGAGGTTTGGGTATAATGTTCAAAGTCCGGATCTTTAGGATCTCAAGATTGACTGTACTACATTCTGACCAGATGGGAAGCTCTCAGGAAACTCGTCATGTCGAATATCCCGGAGAGCTCCCAGAGATGTCCCCTGAGCGGCTGAGAGGTCACAGAGATGTCCCGGACTGGTATATCTCTGGGATCCCACCCTTGACATCCTTGGGATGTCTGACGAGAGGCCACCTCCCAGCCCACAACAGGTCTCAGGGATCGATGGCAGATGAGACCTGTTCGATCCTTGAGACTTCTGATGGGTGCTCCCTGAGATGTATCAAATCGCCGCTCTCCCAATCGATACCTGATTGGTCTCAACGGATAGAGAGAAAAAAA
>KI574765.1:0-15751 GCA_000500245.1 Cronartium ribicola 11-2
ATATTTGTTGTGTTTCCTCCCTTCCAAGCTCTGCCAGCAGCATAGCACTGTTGGAGTTCCACACCGCAACTGGAGAAAATTGTGGAAGTAGGTCATGGTGGTGGTATTTTTGGAGGGACCATGTTAAACATCTTTGAAGAGGTGTGTGTTTGTGTTTGACAAGGAAATTGCACCACTGACCATTTGTGCGCGGGCCTACCGTGCTGCTCCGAACGGTGGTTGAAGTCCGATTTGGGCCACATACCGGGGTCAATCGGTGATGTGTGTTGTTTGGGGAAAGGGTCCACATTGGATTGGATGAGATAAAGTCGAAGTTGCGTAAAGGTGAATAGGGGAAAATTCGAGTTCATAATAATGTGCAATGACTTTTACACTAGTCAGTTTTACGCTATTAATTTAGCGTAAAAACAACTGGCGTAGAATTCAATTTGGAAGCCTGGTGTGTGATTTTTACACTAGTATTTTTTACACTAAAGTCCCTTACGCCAGAATTTCATGGCATTGTAGCAGAAAAGTTAATCTGGACCCTGGGAAAGTTGAATTTTACGCAAGTGGACTTTTCCACTAGAATAATAGCGGAAAAATACAGCACCCCATATGTTATGGCTCACATCGGGTCGGGACGAGGGGGAGGTGGTCAGAGATCTGAGTCGTGAAATAAGATAGATTGCACGATGAGGAGAGAAAGGTGTATCTCCTCCTCTACAGACTACATGGATGTCATCCATGACATGTGCTACCCGGCCCTGTCACAAGCTGTACACAACGAGCTCATAACACTTACGCATATTGGGCCAAGCAACAGTTTGAGAAAGCAAATTGGTTGTCTTCAGGGTACCCCAGTGACCACTGGTAGGTGCGGCGTGGAACTGTTCTAAGATATAATCCCAGAAATAGATAGGGACGTACAGCCAATCACGCCACCACCAGACATCATCAATGAAAGTGAGATTTGTGAGTCAGCCATAGAGATTGGTAAGTAAACATTTTTCTTTCAATCTCTTGTTGAATCCAAATACCTAATAATGATGATTGCAAAATAGAGAAAAGCTTACCTGTGAGTCAGCCATAGAGATTGGTAATTAAGCGTTTTTCTTTCAATCTCTTGTTGAATCCAAATATCTAATAATGATGATTAGACTTTGGATTCAACAGCTGACTCAGCAGGTTTACAAAGAGGAGAAATTCTGAGTATCACCAAGTTAGGTCTTGTGAGAGATAACAGAGAAAACAATATCTATATGTATATAGCGCAGCAAGAAATCTGAAATACATATACCGAGAAATCACAATACATAACAAGATTCCCACGAGCTCCTGCCTTGATGAGATCATCCTACTCATAAAGCGTGCATAATTGTGTCAGTGTTTCATTTGAAGCAGGCATGAAAGACGGATCAAAGGAAACCGAGGATACAGTGGCAGCAGGAGTTGACTCGGTAAGGGGAAGGACATCAATATGGGCCAAAGCGGTGGGGAGTGTTCGCTGCCCGAACAGAACTACCGCATTTATCTGTCGTTCAATTTGAGGTGTAGTCTGATTGGCGAGAGGCGGGGTCGGTGGGGTTCAACTTCCCGGGGGTATTCAGGATCTCGAAGCTATACATCGAGAGAAGGGAAGCCCAACAAGCCTGTTGAGGCGTCAAAACTCGGGCGGTCATGAAATAGCAAAGATTAGCATGATCAGAAAGGACAGCCACTGGGATTGAAGTACCCGCCAACCAACAGCGCCATTCCAAAAGGTTGCCACAATAGCACCTACTTCCTGATTGGTTGGTGTGCTCTGCACGTGTCTTGGAAAGGATCAGGATGCTTTCCAGGTACACGAAACAAGACACATCAAGATACTCCTGTAAAACCCACTGTATGAAGCGTTGGAAGGCCGCTGGAGCATTAGCAAGCCCAAAGGGCATTACTGTCTTCAAAGAGACCAAATACCGTACGGAAGGCTGTCAGCCACTCATCACCTTCCCGGATGCACAGAAAATTGGAAGGCACCGTTACCAAATCGACCTCTGCTTTGCCTTGGTGTGAAAGTTGGCTCTTGATGGCGTTGAGGACATATGGGTTTGAGGCAGCCAACCGCGGGCGAAAGAGACGCCCAAGCATTGACGGGCTGAGTAGGTGGGGAGTTGTTGGGTGATGTTTCTGGACACGGGAAAGGGCTTGAAAGGCAATTAGGGTAATGAAAAGATCATCTTGGCCGAACTCAAAAGCAGGATCGCATGCCACACTCATGAGAGAACTGAACCAGAAGCTGATGGGGCAGTCCAGTGAAGGGTGTTGAGGGAAAACGAGCGAAAGACATGCACGGGAATATTGGCGATCTCCGCGTGGCATTCTTATTGCATCAAAACAACACTTTCGAGCACAGCAGTGAAATGACAGGTCATAAGGAAACAACATTCGAATTCGTAAATAGGGGGGCCAGTGTAAAAGCCAGCTTAGGTAGGACGTCAGGATAGGGCACCTAAGCCACTTAGATAAGAGAACCAGCATGGCCAGATCCGACCTTGGCAGCAACCCCGACATGTGCGTTAATGTCGAGCGAAATTCCGATCGAAGCAAGGAGCTTCACATCGACATGAGCACCGATGAGGGCATGTACGTCGATACCAGCTTTGACAAATACGTCGAGGACGACCTTCAAAGGGGCGTTCAAAGAGAGAATGGAGTCTGGATAATTCACGACGAAAGACAGAAACGATTGGTCAGTCACCACGTCCATCACATGGACATCTCAGGCCGCGATCGATGAAAAAAGAAATCTGCAATTTACTTCGGCACGCGTCACGTTGGCCACCGGCGACGATAATGTTCAATAACACTTCGAGTTTGACCAACAGGTTGACGTAGAGGTTGACAAAAAGCTGTGACGTGCCATCACAATTTAACAGTCAGAGAGTGCATACACACGAAGAACACGAGTACTCAAGACATATTAAAGCTTACATTGACATCGGCACGGACCCAAAGTCCAACTCCTGCGTTGACATGAGCGCCGATATCAAGGATTGAAGCGCGAACATCAACAAGGCCGCGGATGATGTCGTTTGGGTGTCCCTTCTTGCAGGAGTCCTTGAACGTAGGACCGAGTTTGACGATCACGTCTGCGCAAACATTGAATTTGGCAGCCACATCGGTCGAATGGGGAGCAGCAATACCAGTTCCCTTAACGACGGAAACTACAAAAAGATCAGAAACAAATTAGCTGAGCAAGAATTGGACCAACCATGGCTTTCGAGAAAAACAACCAAGTTGTGTAGTAGAAAGTGGCGTACCAGTAAGAGCGAGTGCGGTGATCAAAGAACGGAACAACATTTTCAAAGGTGATTTGAAATAAAGAGAGCTTGATGAAGTGGAGTACGAAAAAGTGATATCAATAGAATAAAATAATAATTTAGTGAGTGATTACTATGAATGAATTGTAGATGCTGAGAGGAAAGTAGATCGGGAAACTTGGATGATGGACGAAAGATACTTGGGAGGCTCAAAAAGACCACATTTTATACTGATAAAGACCTGACGACTCTCTTTGGTCCAGGTAGACAAGAGCCCAGCACGACATCCTCCCGCGGACCTGCTGCAATAGATCGAATCTGAATCTTTCTCTTCTTTCCGTATAGCGTTCGCTGGTCAAAGAAGTCAATTCCCCATAGTTCCGGGTGGAGTTTGCAGTCTAATCAGAGCTCGAGCGAAGTGGTCAATGAAATTTTGATCGTGCTTGAGGCTTTATGGGGCTTCGTCTGGCTTTACGGAATTAGGCTCGAGTCTATTGGCCAATTTTGAGATGCCAAAAGTGGAACGACGCGAGTATGACTTCCGCGTTCGATGCCTTTTTGGCTTTCGTCTTTCCGTGGTTTTATCCTTCTCGATGAAAGAGGATACAAGGGGCGACGCAAGGGAAAGTCGATCCAGATTGAATGAGACGGAAGCACAAATCATGTTCAAGTATCCGCATCGGAAATCGATCATCGAATAGCTGACCTTACCGTGCACGCTCGTCTCATATCCCGAAGGACTACCATCAGTGCTGTATATACTCCGATCCAGGGTGCCCCCTTCGGCAGCTTTCGCACTGCCAACAAAAACCACTAGGACAAAGCTGTTCTAGAAATTTTAGGACAAGGTTTGTTCTAGGATTTTCTATTCTGGACCAGGGAAAACTAGGACAAACCTTGTGTGAGAAGTTCTAGGTCAAGCTTGTCCTAGTA
The DNA here is from genome assembly GCA_000500245.1 of Cronartium ribicola 11-2. Lineage (NCBI taxonomy): Eukaryota > Fungi > Basidiomycota > Pucciniomycetes > Pucciniales > Coleosporiaceae > Cronartium > Cronartium ribicola. The sequence continues at coordinate 4,215 of KI574765.1, forward strand.
ATTATTGTTGGAAGTGTCGGCCATACGATGGCTGGGAGAGGGAACCGGGCCGAAAGTTAACCGATGGACAGGCAGGGTGTCCACTGTTCTTTCACTGGACGTTTCACACATGGAGGCCAGGGTGATTTCGGGGGGGAGGGGGGCAATGAATGCATCACACCGGGTCTTCGAGCAGTTGACCACATCCTGTAGATCAAGTTTGCGTGATGTCTGTCCGCTCTGCTTCACACGCTGGTTCTTGGTACACTTCCTCCCGTCAGTATATTATATATTATATCCTACTTCCGATATCAAGCCAGTCACCATCAGTCAGCGTTGACTCAGTTTGATCATGATCGAGAGCCTCCATATTGATCTTCTGGTATCGATCTCCAACTCCAGCCACCAAGTTAAAGAACGAGCTCGACACCTGGCTGCAAGCCGCTCACTCAGATACTGAGGCTACCAAGGCCGAGCAAGACTGGCATGCAGTCTCGGTGCCGGTGCCCATCGAAAAGTGTCGAGCTGTGATTGCGCCGTGGGTTGGTCTGTTACTCGTTTTGGTCAGGCTGAGGTGACCTGCTTATGGTCTGGTGTACGAACAATAGTCATGCAGGCTACGCTTACTCTGGCCCAACGGCTGCTTGGGCCTACAAGACTGTGGATCCTACCCGAATGTGAGTACTTTCAAGAAGAGTGGCGAGAGTAGAAACACAGGAGCTGAAGGTTCTATCCCCTCTCCTCCGCTTGTCCCTCACAGCAAACGAGTCTTCATTCTCGGTCCCTCTCATCACGTTTACCTCGAGCGCTGTGCTGTGTCCGGCTGCACGACGTACGCCACACCCCTGGGCGACCTCCCAATCGATGCTCAGAGTTAGTCACCTTTATTCAAGTTATGCTTTGGATTGCTTTGAAAGTTTTCTGATCAGGTTCTCTCTTTCTTACTCATCGTTCAATCCCTTGTTGTTTCACTATATACATCAGTCAATGCACAACTTGCAAAGTCAGGTTTATTCGGAACAATGGACATCGAGACCGACGAGGCCGAACACAGTATTGAGCTCCATCTTCCTTACATTCGACATACTTTCAAAGAGTGAATGTCCTAACTTTTCGTCTATTTGTTTGAATGTGAACCAAATCTCTACTTCATACCTGATTTATTGATAAAATTTATCTTTAGTAAACCAATCAACATCGTCCCCATCCTCGTTGGCTCAATCACTTCCGAACAAGAACTCCTTTACGGCAACGCGTTGCGCCCTTACCTACTCTCACCTGAAAACTTTTTTGTTGTTTCTTCTGATTTTTGTCATTGGTAAGCTCAGCCAGGCTTCATTCTATACACCTCATTCTATGCCTTATCAAATCCCTCACTCTACCTCTCAGTTTTAAGATGAATCTGTGATTAATCATAAATCTGACAAAGAAGAGAGTACACAGGGGTACTCGGTTCTCTTATACGTATTATCGGGACCCGACCAATGACGAAGAGCCGGCGCGAAAATTGAGTGCGCGCGCAGCCGCGCCTACGACACCAATCCATCGCTCTATTGAGGCCCTGGACCGAGAAGCGCTTCAGATACTCGAAAGTCGCTCTCACTCGGATTTCTGTCGATACCTCTCAAAGACGAAAAATACCATATGTGGCCGACACCCGATCGGGATCCTCTTGGGTGCTCTCCAAGGCTGCGATGGCTCTCCTGAACTACGTTTTACGCGTTACGCTCAATCGTCCCAGTGTTCAACAATCAGAGATAGTAGTGTGAGCTATGCGAGTGCCTTTGTATCGGTTGACTTGCAATAACTGTTCTAGGATGGTGAAGTAGCCATATGCTTCTTTGACCGCTGTGATCAGAGGTTTGGATTCCAGGTAAAGTATCACCAAGACCATCATCAATGTAAGAACGCTCAGGCTTATGTAGTATTATCCTATCTTGCAATTTTCACACGTGTAATGAGTTGAGCGAGTTGCAAGTTGTTCCAAATGGAGTCAAAGCAGTCCTGACATATGGTGTTCAGACTTTTGAGATCACCCATCTTAAGTCCCAAGAAACAAATCTGTTCAAGTTGGGCAAGTTAGCTGATTACAGCTTAGTATGGGCGAAATTAGGTTCACGTCCGGTTTTTGGCTCCATGTCTCCCGCCGCATATTCAGGATCAGTCTGTCGAAGTTTACTTTACATTCAGGGTTTTTACGCCCGAGTTTAGAGCATTTTAAGCTGAAATGAATATCCGCAGGTTTGAGAGCCAGGTAAATTAGCTTTGGAACCTATTCGGCTTTTAGCAAAATTATTCATTCTTGCTGGCTCCGATCAAGAGTCAACGAGCAAGATTTTGGCTGGAAGTGGGCGGTGCACAAGCATACACAGCTGTTTTTTGGGAGTCATGAGATTCTACACTGTGTCGTTGTGGGGTCTGAGCACAATTCAAGCTAGTATTAATCATCGTTGCTCCAACAAACATGAGTTTGGAACCACTGGTTCGGAGGCCCACATATATTGTAGTTTAAAGTTGAAGTTGAACCCATTTTGGTGTTGCTGATGCATATATCAACAGCACCTTCCCAATTTCTGTGTCCACTGAACATTAAGCATAAGATCTTCACCTCAACTTCCGGCTTTACCTTACCTCCAACCACATGAGCGACACCTCCACTGAATCAATGCAGCATCCTGGGTATTTGTAATGCAGTGAAGGATTATGCGTAGCTCCTATTGGCGAGTGCGAACAGACCAGTCAGGGAATTCTTTGGATTAGGCTACACATTGAAAATTTGGATGTGAAGTTTTTTGTTCAGGATACACCCTTGTTGTCCAGGTATTTTTTTCTCGAAGGTTAATTGATCAAATTCTGTTCTAAAGACCTGTTTTTACATCCAATACTCCTCCTAGACTGCTTTTATCTCTCTTTCCTTCTTCATCAATGTTTAACCATTATATATCTTTAATTTCTTATGATATTACAATCAGCTGAATTCGGCCTGATTTCCATTGGTTATGGTTTCTCAACACTCAAACATGTCATTTCCATTGTCTATCTCTTTGAGAAAGTGGTATCTTTTAGACCACTAAACTCACTAACAGAGCAGTTCCTTGGATTAAAACCAGTGAGGAATATAGTTTGTTGAACTTTGAAGAAAGGGTTCAAAAACTAGATCAAGGGTAGTATCAAAGTTAAACTGGTTAGGATACTGTTCATCATATTTCAACTAAGGCTATAGTAAATTAGCAGACATGAGCTTTCAGGGGGGAAACTTCTTTTAGGCTACCACCTGACTAAGAAGGATAGTATTCCTACACACTTTGGTGCCTTTTTTCCTTGAGGAAACAACACTAAAAGAGTCTACACTGGTGCCTGAAGTGTTGACTACAGTTAGTTGAGCTCTGAAAAAGAGATTTGGATTTTTAAAAGAAGTCTTTAATACCTCAGCGTATATTTCCTAGAAGACAGACAACCTGACTTGTAGTTGGGCCAACACCTACCTGCAGAGTTTCAATTCCTGAATATATCTGAGTGAGGAAATCAATCCAGTACTGGCTCCTTATCTAAATTCTAGCTAGAGTTGCTCTACTCCTTGGTGAGACTTCTACACACCAAGGGATCCTAGAGTGAGATAGAAAGTCTCCTGTGAGGTTGGTTTGAATGTTCACACCTAATGAGATTTACACTAATGATCTGATATAAATCTATGGAAGATATCCTCAATGTGTGTAGTTGATCAGTTTGGAGTTGGTTTTAATAGTTGGGGAGAGGGCTCACTTGCTGAGCAAGGAAGAGGGGTTGATATACCTTGATGCCTTCCCTTTCCCTCATTTTGGGGATTCGGGTTGACTTGTTGTTAGTTATACTTGTGGCAGGGCTTAGATATAGGCTCCTGCCATAATTCTAGTATGCTTATGACTCTTGAAACTGAGCCTGAGTTGTAGTTACTAGTAACACACACATAGTACTATTATCTTTACATCATTTCCCTTGTATGTGATACCTATGTTACACATCATTACTATATGTAATCCTGATGTGTACAGTCTGTGGGACTGCTGAGCAGTCCTCAGGGCTGACATGAGCATCCCTATTGATGTTCTCATCTTATTCCATTTTGTGCTTATGCCTCATAAAATCCTTCAGAGGAACACGAGAGCTTTCACTAAGACTTAGTGTGAAGTCATCATATATATATATACATGTGGGCCTGGCTTATCTCTGTGATGGCACATTTTTTTTTCATTGTAGCCAGATATGAGCAGTTATGCACTTTTTGACAGGTCTTATAACTGCTCTATGTGAATGATGAACCATTTCAATGAAAAATGGACCAAGAAATCAACATTAAAAGGGTTGATGGAAATTTTCAGTTATGGTAAAAAGAGACTTGAGGAACATCTGATCACTATTAATAACCACACAAGCAATCCCCATTTCAACATGTAAGAGATGTTATCATGAGTTAGCTGTATCAGTAATTAATTACAAAGAAGCTAGAGTCTCTCTCTCAAGGGAATTGCACAGTGTTGTCTCAAGAATTTTGATCAATGTGCATGAGAGATGGCTTTCTCTGGAGGCTTTTGAAATAGATTATTTTCTTACCAATGATTATTGAATTTTTTGTGTTGTTTATTGAGGGAACTGATGTTAATCCACCATCAAGTGATTCACCCATCAATTTGCTATATAGATTTTTTTTGCCTTTTGTGATTGATCAATTAACAAGTTATTCTTTCAATTTTTCACTTCTGTGCTCTAGTAGCTTAGGCATCATTTATTTATTGCTGTTGTTCCCTTTCCCTGTGTTGAGGGTGACAAACACCTGTCAGCAAAGTGTATTTTGTTTGTTGTTGTTATTTTTTTTTTTTTTTCAAACACCAATTTTACCACAAGTTTGTAACTGAATAACCTTCTCAGGCTGCAAACTTGATTTTTGGGCAACCCTGTTTGGAAGTGCATTCTTGGGAACCTTCCTTATCTTTGCCACTAGCAATCATGGTGTTATATTGTGTGCTTCTAACCCACATATCCTTCTACTGAGGTCCCAGTCAAGTGGTTTTGTACTCACCATGTTGGCAGACTGAAGATCTTTTCTCTCATCTTCATCCACTCTTTATTTTTTCTCACACTCTCTTTGTAGCGAGTGGGTGTCAACCGAGCACGACTTAACCAAGTCCTGCTCGGCGCTGTAAAACCGCACCCGAGGTTTGAACTAAAATACCTCCATATGTCTGATCATGGCTTAGAAGAAAGATAAAACCCTGTTCGGGCTACTCAAACACTTGAACCCTCTGCTCGTTTGCTAGCGTACAACGGTCCGATCCACTGCTCGAATTCGATCAATTGGCGATAAATAGATGGGCGATTCGAGTAGGGTCTGAGTTCAATTTGAGCAAGGTTTTTTTGTAAACTTGAGGCCACCTCATACTCTTCGAGCCCTGGCCTTATTAAGCCTCCGATTCATCGTCAACCCAAAATGCGCCTTTTTCCACACCCTCATCCTCCGACCCAGGCACACCCTACCGCCTATCGGTGTCTTGTATGATCATCAATATAACCCAGCCCGTCAGTCCCAAAGTCTAAACCTTCAAGAGGTCATGCCACGAAGAGATCGTTGCCAGTCTGTCGCGAGAGGAAGAAAACATCTTTTGTGTAATAGCCTCCGACTCCTTGCTCTGAGTTCCATCCAACAAACAGCGCGTTTAGCGAGGCATGTGAGTCAGTGCTGAGATCAAATTGATACCGTGATGGTCAGGAAGGACAACTAGGTAATCACCAACCTGACAATGATAATGATGAAGTGGGACCGCCGTTTCCGCCTCCGCAGCCCTTATAGGCGCAAACAATGCGCCACCTGGTCTTGCACCACCAAGTCTATCACCGTCACTCGGACCACCCACGGAGACTTGAATGGCTTTGGCTTCGTTCGCTTCGGATTTTTTCTTGGCTAAAGCCTTTTTCTTTATCATCTCTTCCGTCTCTTCATCTCCTGATTCATCTTCAGATTCACTCCCAAGGCCTTCTTCGCGCTTGGCGGCCTTGTCAGCTTGAGCATTGAGGGATGCGAGCCGGTCTAAATAATCCAATGAGGGTCGGAGTTGAAGGGTCTGACCTAAAGGAACCATATGTAACTGATCTTGGCCTTCACGAGAGCCAGTCTTGAGGATTCCGACAAAGTAATTGGTCTGTTCAGGTATGAAAGTGGATCCGAGTGAGATTTTATCAATCGGGTCTAGCTCATCTTCACGACCGAATACGTTCGGACGAGTACCAGGTACGGACGTCTTTTTATCTGGGAGACCTCTGGCGTAATCTCGAGCTCGCTCATCCGAGAAGCGACCCTCCGTGGTACCGAGCTTAGTCTCCAAAGGGATCTCGAGGTTTAAGTGACGTACACCAGATTTGAATTTGGCGTGAATTTGACCATTGGAAGTACTCGAACTCGAACCAGGTCTTAATGAAGGTGGAAGAAGAACGTGTGGTGTGGTAGGGTTGTAAGGTTTGAAAGGATATTGAAGTAGGGTCAAAGGATTAATAATTTTTTTGGTAGCAGGTTTAGGAGCAGTAGGAGAATTCGTTGAATCGTCTTCCAAGATCGGTTGAAAATGTGCAACTGAAGGTAATGAAAAGTCGGGACTGGAATTGAAAAATAATGGGATTCGCTTTTTTTGGTAACATCACATTAATTCTAAAACTGTGAAAAAAAAGGATACCGATGATAGGAAAAAGACACACCTTCACAATCGGATCCCCGTCTTCACCTTCTGGCTCATTTGCGGTCCACCCCTCGCCATCGTTATCACTGTCTTCCATTTTCTGGAAGTAAAGTACTTCTCATCAAACTCAGTGACTAAATTCCGATAAATATTTACAGTTTTGTACATACAGTATATGTAAGTCGCGCAGCCGCAGTAGAACAGTCAAAAGTATTGTAGCAACTCTACCTCTGGCTAAAGCCATAATAACCCTTTGGTTCAACAAGAACCAGCAAATTTGGGTCAAACAGTTGCTTCCAAGATCTACTGTATATATCAGAGGTAAGTACAGCAATTGCCCAGTACAACTAAAGTACACAATCAATGAAGGTCCCTAGCTCAGTCCGAATTTTTGAGATGATCAAGGCGATCTTGAATACCAGTTCAGTACACATAACTTGATGGTGTAGTGTACAAGCCAGATGTTGCTGAGGCTATAAGCCACAAAGGGCTAAGAACAAAAACCTTTATTTACACACAAGCCAACAGGGATATTGTACCAATGTGAGGCAGCGAGTCCCTCAGGGGCATTCAAGGATTACTTGGAGGGTGATGCACAAGTCCAAGAGGAGGATAGGGGGACCCAGTGAAGGAAAACCCCATAGAAGGGGTTCTGTCAACTCTGTGTATTCAAAGCCGGTGAATGAACATCATTAATCTTTTAAAAAATCAACCCACAGCAATATTTGAATGAGTTCATCTGATTTTGGAATCCAAAAGACACTGGCAGTACAAGCAAAGGCTGTGCTACTAAAAACCGACTGCTGGAATGCTGCATAGGCCCAGTTTTAGTCTATTCCTTGCCAGACAAACCCACACTTTTGACACAACAGTGTAGGTACCAGGGACATCTGTGCTAACCCACAATTCTAATTTATGTTTGATGTGTGAAGAAAAACTTATTGCATGTGATGTCTGGACAGCGCTTGACAAAACAACTGTTACTCTTGAATTGATCAGAAAAAACCTGGGATCACCTCGTTTTTTTGCACACGATAATAGAGCTAAGGAGCAGATACCACATGAGATTCCACAAACATGATGACAATTTCATCAATACTTTACAAGACACACTACATTACACATTGATGTTACATAATCTTGGGACAAATCATCGTGATAAGTCTTCTTTGCCCATTTCTGAATGAAGAAACAAAGAATAAATGATATTCAAGCTCCCAACTTGGTCTTGATAGCTTCAAACGATGGGGAGAAGAAATATTCCCCCCTGTTAAATATTTCCAAAATGAATCAAATCAAAGAAAAATGAAGAGTCAAATTAAACTGATCCAGAACCAAAACATTACTTTTAAATATTTATAGAAAGATACGTACCCTAAGGGAAGAACAAAGAGTTTTTTAGCAATAGTCACGTTATTAGGATCGGTGTCACCTGCTGTCCCCTTAATTCACAAAATTGAACAAAAAAGCGTCATTAGAAAATGAAGAGAAAGATAGAGAAATTTTCAAAGCAATTCTTGAAGAAAGAGAAAAGCAGACAATGTTCACTGAGACGTACATTTGAAGTAATATTTTGAGCCGTTCGAGGTGCCGAGTCACTAGATTGACCAATAAGTAAATCGAAACCAGCTGTAACCTTAGCCGCAGGTTTAGGGGGGAAATTCGGGTTGTTACTCCACGCCTAATAAGTTATAAACGTATCGGAGGTGACCAGAATCGGAAACAAGAGGCCGTCCATAAGATTTTATGATCATAATTTTTATTCTTGGACACAGGCCTTAAAAGAAGTTAACAGTCTAACCTTTTGAACTAATTGAAACCCAGCTTCTATTTTACTTTGATAGGCCACAAATAATAAACCACGATCATGTTTAGTCTTTTTTTCTTTGAGCTCATCCTGAGTCAATTCGGGACCTAGAAAAACAGAAAGGATTCTTCGTAAGCCAAAACCGGGAAGGGGGGGTCAAGTTTGGTAATTCGGAAAGGGAGTTTGAATGTTGGATGGGGATGCAGAGTAGTCATAATTGACCATAAGGTATTCCATTTCGCACTATCAAGTGAGGTAAGACTGTAGTTTCAGGGTTAGATAAGGTTAAACGCGGGTTGGTTTTTCTAAATAAATAAATAAAAGCGAGAAAAAGAAAATGTCAATGGATAGGAAAACCTGAGGGGATGGCAAGAGAGAGAGACCGTAGACGCGTGGTGATTGCTTGTCTATTACCGCACACAATCTCTTTTTGCGCCACGAAGGGAGGTTGTGTACTCTCGTCGAAGAGTAAGGACTAAACAGATAGGGTGAGAGTAGACTATACCTGATATGGGAAGCATATGGGCATCTTTGCTGTTCAGGTTCGTCTGAATAATCAAAGTTTTGTGCTCCAATCAACTTCGGGTCATCTCTGATCGGAGCCAGAGTGAGCGGAGCACCTGATGATCATCACACATAGGTAAGAATCACGACATCAGGTCAAAGAAAAAAAAGTGAACGGAATATAAAAAAAATAAAAATAAATGCAGATTCTTAAAAATTGCAATCACCCGACTTCCAACGCCCAACAATTCTGGCGCCGATAAATTCCCCTGTAACACCTTGTAAAGGATTTTTCTTGGCCGTATCATCACAAAATTCATGAAACTCGGGTACGTGTTGTTGGAGTTGACGAAAGGCAAGGAAAGAACCATCCTTTTGCCATTGTTTAGTAGATTTTAAAGGATCATCAGCTTGACCGAGTAAGATCACGCTTGGTTTGACAATCCCAGCTTGTTTGTCAGCTTCGGTTGCATTGAAACCTTTGATCTTGGGAATCGAGACTCCATCCTGTGTGGAAAGAAGTGAGTTAGTGTGAGGCAAGAGTGAAAAAGATATCCAAAACGACTTGATCAATTGATGAGATCAATCACTCTACTTACCAAGTAACCAAAATGCTCATGACCAGCTGCAGCTCCTGGTCGAACGTTACCGGTACGTACGAAATGGTGCGAGATAGATGAGCCTAAGATTTCTTTGACCTCATGTATCTTACAATTTAATAGTTTGTCATCCGAAGCAGCGATCAAAATTACCGCATCAATCTCGTTATCGAGGAAGTCATGTGACCAAGTCGAAAGTTTCTTAGTTTTAGGATCTACTGGATCGCCTAGATTAGCCACAGCGTCGGCCTTTTGCGGACCAGAAAACGGGCTACCCGTCTCCCCTGGAAGCTCGTTATCAGCGACACCTAGTTTTTTGAGACCACTAGCACTAAAGCCTATGTTGAGCTGAGTGATCGGTAAGATCTTTTTAGGATCCCCAGCGTTGGTGTGACTTTTACTCTCGTTTATCTTTTTTTGTGTGTCAAGGACGTCTTGAGTTGACGTGATGAGGGGTAAGATTTTGGATTTTAAATGACGCCTAAATGCTAGCTTGGAATCATTGTCGTTCTTGATCGTTAAAAAAACGAAACCTTCAACGCGCTTTTGGAGCCCGATGATTAAATCACCCTGAACATTTTTAGGATCGATGCTAAGACAGTCACATAGCAAAGAAGGAAGACGGGTAAATGTCAGTGACCTCATGTCACAACACAAAGGCACATAATTGGGAAAATCTAGATCAAAATCAGACCTGGTAGTGGAAGGGGGAGTGGAAAGAACTGTTTGAGATGCCATTGTCAGATGGATTTGATGATACGATAAGAATTGGTTCAGAGGTTGGCAGAAGGAGGGTGGGTGGACAAAAGGACGAGTGGGAAGAGTCTCAAGGGATGTTATTTATTTATATCTATCACTGGTCATCAACGCTGTGACCAATCAGCGATCATGTTTATGGGGAGCGCTGTCTCTGTAACTCTAACTTATGACGTTGACCATCAAGGTGCGTAAAAGCTTACCCACAGCTATTTTGGGTCTTCGCATCCGACCGATGTTCCGAAATTGCAATGAGGCTGTGTTATAAGCTTGATCAAATGAGCTCATGTACAGAACAATGCTTAGGAAGCCAAGCTGAGTGGGCAAAGCATTCTGTGCTGTGCGAGGTATGTACATTGAAAAGTTAAATTTCAGATTCGCGTTTGGCCTTGAGACAGTTTTATGTACCAGCAGGAGGTCTGATTAAGTGATCGTGAGACCTTTTGGTTGGTACTTAAAACCACTCTGACTCTCACTAAGATCCTCATTCACCGAGAACACTCTCTCATGAAACCAATCATCGACACCAAGTTAAGTACTGTATTATCCTTACTTTTAGGAGTCTGATACGGAAAACCGACCGGTTTTTGAAACCGGGCGGTAATCACAGCAAGTTGATTGAGTTCACCGCCCTAATAACGTAGAGTCGAGTGATGATATTGTCGATCGCTTAAGTAATTCTCTCTACTCGACTCTCTGCTCATTCATGCATTTTCACCCTCAGCCTCCAACGCCACATCAGCCTATACACCTCACGCAACCTAATCCTCGTGTGACGCAAGCTCATGCAGTCTGCCAGCCCGTTAGGGAACTCCCGTCAATGATTGATGGGGGACGGGAGATGCCCGGGCCGGAGGTGACGAGTATATAGCCAACTACGTATATACATATGCTAGTACTTAGCTGGACCTGTACGCTGTCTCAGTACTGTAATCCTGTACACCACGGGGTCTGCCCCACTGTGCCCAGACCGTTCTGCCAAACGGGTTTTGGGCGGTTTCTTACTGCCGGCGGTTTTTTCCGCAAACATGGAGTTCCCCGCGACCGTTTAAGCGCCGGTTTGGCCGCAACCTACACTAACTGGGGTCCCATCGGGTTCCACCCAAGATCCAAATTGTCCGCAGCTCGGATCTTGAGGAACGGGGAATTGGCTGGACCAGCCAACCCCGTTTCCGCTGGCTGCTCCAA
>KI574772.1:1005-11402 GCA_000500245.1 Cronartium ribicola 11-2
TAAGAGAAACACAGGGCTCTTGGCACAAACCTCTGTTACCGCCCTTCTCCTTCCTTAGATTGGGGGATGCTTGGGATAGGCGACAAGTGAAAATGGGTAATGGTTCTTTCAGAGTTTGACCAATAAGGTCTTCACCTTCTAAGAGAAACCTTGGGCATATATACAAGTGGCAGAAAGTAACTCGTCAGGAGATGAGGCTTTACGATTGTATTTCATCTTGTAGGCTTTTTCTTTAAGTGCTATATGTTTGTAGACGGTAATGCACTATAAAAGAGTTAAAAAAAAAAAAAGGCCATGGAGGTGGAGACTGTAACGCTGTAGTGTGTGTGTCACGTGCAGCTCTAACGTCAAACCACAAGCTGGCAGTGTATCCGCACAGGCCGTCAGGAATGGTGACAGTTGGAGATGTTTTGAAAAGTTCTGTGTCATCTGTCGCCGATGCTTCCACTCCCTTTCTCACTCACCTACAAACTTCTCCTCATCCCCTCCTTCCCTATTTTTTAGTCACCAATCCACCTGCACTCTCTACATTCTAATACCTCATCATGGATGTGAGTTTATCTCAATCCTTCAAAGCTTCTGCTTCCAATTCCACCTCCCCCACCAGGCTGTTCATTGACTCCTTTTCTCATTCATTCTGCTTCAGCCCCAGTACGTTCAACAGCTTCAAACATGCCTGGAGCAAATTGCCTCACCTTCAGGCACTGAGGGTATCAAAGCTGTGAGTTTTGTTCATTTGATTGGCTATTTTGCCCCTTTCGCCAGTCAGCCTTCCCTTTCTTCCCTTCATTGTCGTGAATGATTATCAATACATTCAGAACCGCTAGTCTCTAGAGCACAGTGCTCGCTGAAGAAATAACTCCGTATCGGAGGAATCTCGTTAGTATGACACACAATGAAGGACCTCTCATTTTCTTTTCCGCTACCAACACCTCGTGTCCGAATTTCCTTTGGCAGCCTTTGTCTGGGCTCATGACACAGTCTCAAAACGATCCCCTGGATGATCTTGAGTTTCAACACAAGCTGACCGATAATTGTATTGACTCCCTTGTCGATACCAGGCTACGCAAGCGTTGAATGAGCAATTCTACAGCTCACCCCAAGCCATCCCCGGCCTCTCCGAACTTCTGTCATCCTCCCAAAACCCCTCCGTCCGACAACTCGCCGCAGTCGAGCTTCGCAAACGTGTATCCGTAGCTAAATACAAACACTGGAAGCGACTCGATCAAGCTGTCCGGACCGCTATCAAGGCGCGTCTTCTCGAACTTGTCTTCTCTGAGCCGGCTGCCATCACTCGGCACGCGATTGCCCGCGTGATTTCGGAACTGGCTGAACTGGAGCTACCCGAACACGCGTGGCCCGAGTTGCTTGGCTTTTTGATCAAGGCTACCGATAGCCCAGCTTGTTCTGAGAGGGAAATTGCTGTTTTCACCTTGAACGCGTTGATGGATGTTGTTGTCCAATCATTCGCCGAAGACCTGCCTCAGATCTATAGTCTGTTTGCCAAAACGCTTCAAGATCCGGAAAGTTTGGAGGTTCGAGTTACCACCGTCCAAGCTCTTGGACACGTGGCTGAATATATCGAGAACGATGAAGAGTCGTCCATCGTAAGCATATCTTTTCCAGCACGAGGTGTCACATTCCTTTACTGACATGAACGCCTGTGTTGATACTGTTCTCTAGACTACCTTCCAAAGCTTGGTTCCTCAGATTCTCACCGTCATCGGCCAGAGTGTCGACGCCAACGACGAGCCGGCTGCCAAGAAATGTTTTGACACTCTCGAGACCTTGCTAATCATCGAAGCACCCCTCATCAACCTTCACTTCGCTCAGGTTGTCCAATTCAACGCAAACATCGGTAACAACAAGGCACTAGACGAGTCTCTCCGTATCATGGCCCTTAACTGCCTCCTTTGGACCATCAAGTTCAAGAAGAGTAAGATCTCTTCAATGGACCTAGTTAAGCCCATTGTCGATGCACTCATCACCATCGGTGCGGAGGATGAACCTGAGGATCCAGAGGATGACTCGGTTGCCCGAGTGAGTAGCTTTCTCCTTAGTCTACGCATCTTGAACAGCCAGCGCGTGTGTACCAATACTTACCTCTTTGCCTCTCAGACTGCTTTCCGATGCCTCGATGCCCTCGCCACTTCTCTCTCCCCTCAGTCCGTCTTCCCCGCTCTTTACTCCCGCATCCAAGAATGCTTCCAAAGCCCCGACCCGCTCCTTCGAAAGGCGTCTGTCATGGCTCTCGGTGTCACTGTCGAAGGTTGCTCTCAATTTATCCAACCTCACGTTGAACAACTTTGGCCTTTCATCGACTCTGGCCTCGAGGACTCGGACATGCGTGTTCGACGGGCAGCATGTACCGCTCTCTCTTGTGTTTGCGAGATGTTGACCGATGAATGCGGTCAGCGTCACTCGATCCTCTTACCTCGAGTTACTGCTCTGTTGAACGACCCCGACTGTCAACGTAATGCGATGACTGCGCTCGACGGTCTCTTGGAAGTCTTCGACGATGAGGCCATCGGTCTTTACCTCCACCCTCTCATGGAGCGACTTGTACCCATGATTAACTCCGCTCCCCCCAAGCTCAAAGGTACTGTCGTTGGTGCTATTGGGTCTGCTGCCTACGCCGCCAAAGCCGCCTTCGAACCCTACTTCGACGTTTGCATGCAACACATCACTCCTTTCTTGTCTCTGAAGGCCGAGGGTGACGAGCAAGAGCTTCGTGGCGTAGCACAGGATACCGTCGGGACTCTAGCTTCCTCCGTTGGTAAAGACAAGTTCAGGCCCTTCCTTGATGGATGCTTGAAGATTGCCTTCGAAGCTGTTGAATTGCAAACCCCGAGCTTACGGGAATGCTCGATCATCTTCTTCGGCACTATGGCCAAGGTTTACGAAGAAGAGTTTGTTCCTTACTTGCCCCGTGTCATGCCTGTTGTCTTGGCCAGCCTTGGTCAAGAAGAAGATGATGGTTCTTGTGCTCTCTCGAATGACATTGTCAAGGGTTACAAGGCGGCGGATGATGAGGAGGAAGAGGCAGAGGAGGACGGATATGTTGACATCGACGACCTCTCGATTGATGACGAAGACCTCATGAAGACGACAACCGCTGTCGCCGTTGAGAAGTCGGTCGCTGCTGATACCCTCGCTGAATTATTCGAGTTCACCAAAACCAGCTTCTTGCCTTACCTCGAAGCCTCAATCAAAGGCTTGAGCCCTCTACTCGGTCACTTCTACCCGACCACTCGTAAAGCTGCTGCGACCACACTCCTGTCTTTCATCTCGGTGGCCCATGAACTCGGAAATCCACCCAAGCTGGAACCTGGAATGGCCAACATCCGTCTTTCTGATGATGTTCAAAAGCTCGTTGAATTGATAATGCCTCAAATCATCCCTGTGTGGCAAACTGATGATGAATGGTGAGCATCAAGTCAATCAATGTTCTTTCTACCTCCTACATGATGAAATCTTTTATCTCAGCTCACTACGAGGCGTGCTTCTAACATGGACACGCTAATGAAAACAATCGCATAAATATGCTGTTCTGATCCTCCTCCTTATTCTTAATCCCCATTTTTCTGTGCCTCTTGATCCCAAACTGACTTTTTCTTTTCTTTCGGACACCCCTGCTTCCGCAGCGATGTTATCAGTGACATATGTTCTTCGCTTTCAGCGGTTGTCGGGACAGTCGGCGCTGGAGTCGTTGCGCCAACTTGTAACTCTGCCTCCCTGTCTACGTCTCATTATCGTCTGAGCCACTGATGCCTTTTTGTCCAGATCTCGATAAGACGTGCCAGTTCGTGTTACAGATCTTGGAGCGGAAATCTCCGGCTCAAATCGACGATCAATTTGATGAGGCATCAGCCGCTGGTGAACTCTCGGAAGTCGAATCTCATCTGATTGGATGCGCTGCCGACCTCGTCGGAACTTTTGCAAGCGTTCTCGGGTCTGACTTCGCTCAAGCTTTTCACCAATTCTTGCCGTGGATTGCCAAGTATTACGACCCTGCTTACTCATCAACTGACCGACACAATGCGATCGGATCGCTCGCTGAAGTGATTAACGGACTCGGTGCTTCCGTCGGACCTTTCACCGAGACTCTGTTGCAGCTTGGTCTCCGTGCAGTAGCTGATGAAGATTGCGAAGTCCGAAGCAATGCAGCCTTCTTCCTTGGCTCCCTCGCTTTCTGGACTGATGTCGATATCACTTCTCATTACATTGACATTCTCAAGGCGCTTCAACCCCTCTTCACTGTGTCTGACATTCCTTCCAAGGAAAAGAGCGAGTGTGCGAAGGACAACGCCGCTGGCGCGATCGCTCGAATGATTATCAAAAACAAGGCTTCCTTGCCCCTAGAACAGGTATGTTGACACGTCTGTCTGATGAATTCTCTCTACAGTCAATAAACGGCTTTACTCATCGTTGCTTTCTTCTTCCTCTCAGGTTCTACCGCTGTTCTTTGAAGCTCTTCCATTGAAGCAAGACTTTGCTGAATCAGCCAAATGCTTTGAAGCTATCATCATGCTCATCCATGAACAACATCCGTTGGTTCAATCTCACTTTGAGCACATCCTTGCAGTCTTTGCCCATGTGCTGCCGACTGCAACTCCGCCAGCACCTGAGGAGAAAGCAATGATCACGACTGAGACTCGAGCGCAGATCGTGCAGCTACTTCATGTATGTTGTATTATCTTTCCATCCAGTCGCCATTTCTTGCTGACAGGATTTCTTCCGTCTCGTCTCTTTGCTTCAGCAACTCAACACCCAAGTCCCTGATCAGCTAGCTGCCCGAGGTTTGAATGCATATCTCTAATGCGTTTATTCCGATCTTCTGCTCTTTATTTCGTGAATAGCCATAGTCGATTACGTTTTTTGTTATAAACCTTATATTATTTCTGTTACCTAATATCATAATGCCCCAGTCTTTACTTGGGTGTTTGAAAATAACTTTCGATACCTTCGCTCTTGTCATTTTTTTCATTTTGCTTTTGATGATGATTATTTAGCTGTCTCTCACACATGCTATCTCCTCTTCCATTACATCATTACTTCTTTATCGCTTTCATCGGGTTTTTTTATACATCTCTCTTTCCTTTTGGTTTTCTTCTCGGAATTGGCTTTTTTGAAAAGTCCAGTCAGTTGCATACATTTTAGTGCTTTACCCGCCCTAGAAAACGCTCTAGGGTGTGATACAATGGCTTAATTATGTTGACTTCAGCTCGGTATTCGATGTATACGGTTCCCTGTTGCAGTATTTTGGGTTATATACAATCAAAGTTGATTCGATTGAACGAATTGACGGTGTGTGAGATCCTAGCCTGCATGGATTCTGCAGCCCTGCATGAAGGCCTGAACTTATAAAAGTATGATTGATGGTAATTGAAAGAAAATAGAGACTGTCAATGTGAGATCCCCAAGAACTCAGACTCACCGAAGCACCATCATCATTGACAACCAAGGAGTCATCAAGAAGATGACCACAAAAAAAACTGACACGAACTCACTCACTAATTAACCCTCTACGCTAATGATTGCCTATTACATTCATAGAGCAGCACCATCCATTATAATCACACTACGCTGGTGCCCGGGCCACAAGGGCATTCCAGGAAATGAAAGAGTCGACCAGCGGGCAAAAACTGCAGCGTCGAAAAAACTCCCACCCAAACACATTGACAAACTTAGCCTAGCCGGATTCAGGGCAGCAATTCAGGAGTGGACCAAGAACACCCCCCCGCTTCTCACCACAAGACATTAAAAGATTATGCCATGAACCCCAGCCCGACCAAATCTTTAAAGGCCTTTCCGACCTACCAAATAAACACTCCAGAGCCTCAATAACACAGCTACGCAGCGGACACATCCCTCTATTTCAATACCTCCACTCTAGACACCTCAGACCAAGCCCCGATTGCGTATGCAACGCAGACCCAGAAACCGTTGACCACTTTCTTTTCATCTACTCAATACATAGCGCATCACGCTCAGAATTCCAACAAAGAAATCAAAAAAAAAAAAAACTCAATCTCCCGTTCGACAAAACCATCCTCCATGAACCTCAAGCCTTCTGCGGCGTTGCTAACATTTTCAGCAACACATGACATTTGAAGAGTTAGATGGGAATGGGCGGAAATCAACCACAAAAAAAAAAACCCTCCGAAGAACTGGTTTTCCCCGGATTGACCCTAGCACCCAAACACTCTTTACCCATTCCCATCCCTCTCTACTCCACCACCCTTTTTATCCTCCTCCCTGCACCCTTCGCCCTATTCTAATTGGTAATACTTGTAACACAAAATCTAAAAACTGCCACAAGTTAACCTTTTTCCCAAACAGCCATGGGTTTTTATAGGTACTCGATAGATATAGTGCATGATAGACCTTAAGGCTCCTAAGTGCACTTAAAGCAATTTTTTTCTTTTTTTTCTTTTTTTTTAAAAAAAAAAAGAAAACTTATGAGTCATATTCTTTCTTTGGCTGATGACTTGGTTTTTGTAAACCATGCACTGCCCAATCCCCAGCTAGAAGAGAACTGCACTAGGTGGGTTGTATTTCAACTGAAACAGAAATGAGAAAAGAGAAGAAAAGCTGTTCAACATATGAAAGAGACCCTTGGAAAAATATCTAGAACATTACACCTGGTACATGAAACATCATTCCTTTATCCCCAGTAGTAATTGCCCCCCCCCCAGAGAATCAAACTTGCCCTTTACAGTGTGTCTTATGAAAGAGTCTTCAGCTGAAACTTGTATTTCAGTATACCAGAAAATCTGTGCCCATCATGACTCATAGGAGAGAGAAATAAGAAAAGAAATACAAGCATTGTAGGAAAGTGTTGTAAGAGTATCTACAATGATGTCTGTAACTTTAGCTGTATTTAGGGTTGTGTAAAGCCAACTTAAAGACCATGGTCCACTTCAACTACACAGAGAAAAATACACCACAACCATGACTTTAAGCCAGGATTTAGCATGAGATGTAGGGTGTTTGGACCTGCACTAAAGCCGCAGCCCCCACTTGTGCTCTCCAAAGATATCGTAATTGAGCAGGCATTTGAGGCTCTAGTTGAGCAGAGCTGCCTTGCACTCTTTTCTTATATGTTTTAGAATTTGTCCCACTTATACAGACTCAGCTCAGGTCAAGTCTGGAACTGATTCATTTCAGTGGAGCTGCTAGGGTGTTTCTTGCTATCAACATTATAATCTGGTCAGTGTTACAGAAAGTACTTGACCAATCTCAGTCTTTTGATTCAACTTTTTTTTTAACAAGCTACTTTCTACATTACCGCCACATCTTCAACACACATCTCATTCAAAGTGTTGTGTGCAATTGATTTGAAGAGTGAAAGGTAGCTGATTCAAACCTCAAAAACAAATCCATACAAAGGGGTAGGCAGGAAGAAGTTGCAGTTATGAACACTGCCATCCTAATTACCTTGGATGTATTCATTTGAGGCTTTTTTTTTTGGATGAAGCCTGTGAGGGTATTGGACACCAAGGAATTCACCCAAAAGAAAGAACAGCACAAATCAATCTGTTGGAAGAAAACCTTTGGTTGACCAATAATACCTTGTAGGTTTCATCCAATAAAGCCTTGTATGAATACATCCAATGAAATTTTAGGAGAGCAGTGGATCAAGTTCAATCAAATTCAATAATTAAGGTAGGTGGGCTTGAAGAAGACCAAGAGTTTTAATTTATTCATTGAAACTCAATGATTGATCACAATCTTATAATACGGTCTCATTGATCATGGGAACACTACACAGGACTATAGAAAGCATCATACATAACTAGTTCTCCTCCAGGTTCAGCTAACCTGATCCCATTGCATACAAGTGTCAGCCTATAACACATTGGGATGACCTTGATACAAATGGGTCCCTCTGTCCACCCAGTCTGGCATAGTCGTAGTCACGGGTCTCTTCCTTCTCAGTTTCATTCTATTATCTTTTCATCTTGGCTCGTTTTCTTTGTAAAAGACCCTGCGAGGTACTCGAGGTTATCCTACTGACATGACAAGTATGAATAGTAGTGATTGTGTGTGATTCCTGTTCTTTTTTCTTCATCTCATTACATCTCACTAACTTGTCTTGTCATGACTCGTACCTATGCCATTGAGCAGGTACTTCATATTCTTTACCTTCTTCTCTCAAACCTTGTGCCACTTAGCACTGACTCTCACGTCATCAGGACTGGCACATTTTGATGCTCTTAAGCTTTCAGTCACAACTCAAGAGGGCAGAAGATAATTCCAGAATTGAATGGTTGATATTATTTGAGGCCTTCAAATTCCATCAACCAGTCAGTTCTGGGACTTTCTCCTCTCTAGTGGTGGGGAATGCCATCAAGATAGGCCAATCTGGTTGGGAATAAAGTTTAAAAAGTGAGCAAGAAAACAAGGTTGGGGTTGAGTAAAATTTGGGGTAGGCCTGGGTAGGTATTTTGTGTTGGTGTAGTTGACAATTTGTAAGGGTGCATTTGGCAACCAACTTCAACCATGTTTTTCTGACTTTGAATTCAAGTTTGAAGTCGTGTAAATAACCAAAAAAAGTGAGCTGTTTGGTACCATAAGAAAATGGATTCTGAAGTCAAAAAACCAACTTCAGAATCCCTTTTAAATCAACTTTTATCCAACTTCAGAGAATCCAGTTTTTCTGGATTCTACTGGATTCTTGAAGTTATTTCTGTTGAAGTGTGGTCAATACACTACTGATCCATGCTATGTACACTACACACTCAGTTGACTAACCAACCATATAACAGTTGCATAGCTCTTCACATCTGGACACCAACTGGATAGCCTACACTGCATGCAAAACACTGACATGTACAGTGTGCATGTCACCCTGACCTGTACACAGTCCGCAGCACCTGATGTACACCGCTGACATCCACACATGACGTACTGTACATAGCTGTGCTACTGTACACACTACAGTAAGGTAACAGTTAAGACTCTACAGTACAATATCTTTACTGCACATATTACTTTCATTTACAAAAACCACTGTCTCGTACTCAATTTGCTCCCGAGTTTACTGACAATTGGCCAACAAAAGGCTATGGACCCTGATACGACCATGATCCACAATTGACCAATCACCACCATTCACCTTTTGACCTTTTCGAGAATGCCTTCCATGACATCCTTACTGGTGTCCAATTGCTTTTCCAAGTTGCAAATTTTTCGCTTCAACACTTTTTTTACCGCCCTCACCCCATCCCATTCATCTGTTAACTCTTGTTTCTCTCAATCGTGAAGCTTCTGGAGGTTGGAAAGTGTGTCAACAGTGTTAAGGTGACATGACTGAAGACTTGAGTGTAAGCTTGTGAGTGATGAGATTGACTTCTTACAGTGATTTATCTGAAATCACCTTGACCAAACAACAAAAACTGTAGATGAGTCAATCATTGATCCACCAGCCTTCATGCCTTCAGTTTGGGCCTCACCTTTTGGGTCTCAAGCCACTTCTCGTGTTCTTCCCTAGTCACACTTTCTTCAGTGTTTCCCATGCTAGGGCCCGATCACCTGACTCCAGCTAGCCTTCTTTTGCGGGAAAAAGAGCTGTCTGTTGTGTTAGGGGTGTGTCAGTTTGTTTTGATTATGATTCAACAACGCGCCCAGAGAATTTTATCTGATTACCTGTTAGGACCCTTTCCTCCCTCATGAGCTTTACCTCCTGGCCCAGAACATGGATCACATTAATTACACTCCCAGGAAGTGTGGAGAGGCTGGCGGCGAGGATTGGAAGAGTAAGTGAGGAGGTTGAATGGACATGGCTTTGCATGACTCAGAAAGCTGATATTTGTAGGCTTGAGCTTGAACAGCCAGTGCAGCTTGAATCTTGGCCAAGAGCATGGAAGAGGGAGTTGAGGAGGCCATGTTTTGGAGTTCAAGTTGATTGGTAAAGTTTAAATGATAAGTAGGCAAGTTGAGTGGTGAAGTATGAAGGGAGAAGACAGTGTAAGTAAGCGAGATGTGAGTGATATACTGAAGCATCTGCAGAGGACTGGGGGAAGGAGGGGGAAAAGGACGTACCCAGGAGTTTATGTATGGACGTGGGTATCACAGGTGATTTCCAATTTGTTGGTTGGTCCGGTTTGGGACCAGGTTCAGGTAGATTGACAACCAATGTCACTTGTGCTTGCTTGACATCAGATGGCATCCCAAGGTGATGCATTTGGTGGGTTACAGGAGCTGGGTTGAAATACCAGGTTAGAATCTGGACCAGTACTCACAGCCCCCGTTTACTGGTCACTGGCCGCCCAGGGCATCCAGCGACTTCAGTGCTTTCTCAAAGAAAAATCAGTGAGATTTTCAAACCGATGTTGGATCTCAAGCCAAAAAGGCTTGCAGAAACTGAGTAGGTAAAAGGGATACTAGAATAA
>KI574798.1:0-18053 GCA_000500245.1 Cronartium ribicola 11-2
AAAACTGACAGGAATAATTTTATTTTCCCGCTGATCTCTTATTTATAGTTCTTCATAAATATAATTGGTTCTCTTAACCTTTTTACAAGCTCAAATTCATGTCTTGATGCTGAACAATAAGTTGTGAATGGTTTGGTGAGATGTGTTTCCCAACACTCCATAATTAGGATTTCACCATGACTTGAAAACACACACCACAAGTTTATGTATAAGGAAGGACCTTGGGATTTACCTAAAGGGTTAATGATCCCTTCTGTAGATTACATTGGGTCTACGGTGTGCTCATTAAATTTTCCCAAATTGTAAGATATCCATGTCTAGATTTTTTTTTTTTCTGATTTACATATATTTAAAGACCTCTCTCCATATGTAGACCCCTTCCCCCTTCAAACTCCCATACAGCAGATAATTCTGACCTCCATACATGATATTAGCCTTTTTGTTAACCCCGCAAGTGAGATAATCTTCAAAGTCTTTGCATGCATCTAATACCTCAAGAGTTTTGATTGGGATAGCACAATGCTCACTAGTAAAAATTCCAAGCATGCCTTGCTAATTGTAAAATTCATTCATTCAATCTTCTAGTACCACCCCTCCCTATCTATCAATCAAAGCTCATCACTTTCACCGGTATCTGGTTGGTTAACCCTTGCCTTTTTTTGAAAAAAGTGGTCGGAGGGTTTTGTTGGCCTGTTATATATACCATGAAAAAATGTGTTCAACGAAAACCTCGGGAAACACCAAGGATTTTAACATCTGACAAAATCCTCATGGCAATGACTTGACCACCGCCGGACAACTACCTTGTTCGCAAGGATTGGTACTCAAACCCAAACTAAGTAATTTTGGATGGACTCAGACCTAGAAAAAGGCTTTTTTAGTAAGGATCACGTTGAATTGAAACAGCAGTTGATGGAGACAACAAATTTTTATCGTACAACACATGATCAGTCAACTTCCACGGTCAGATTGATTTCCAATGTGTCCAAACCCCAAACTTTGCCTCAACGAGACACATCATTTGCGACCGATTCTGGTTTTAGGAAAGTGATGAAAATACAACCTGGGAAAGAACTGGACCCGTAGGGAAACACACACAGGGTTTTTACTTCAACAAATACAAACATACCATTGCCTAAGGCCCCTAAGACACTATACACCTGATCACTGTTAACTGGGAACTCTCGAGAGGGACAGAGAGAGGGAAAAAAACATACAGAACGGACGGGATCCTGGTGAGCATACGTTCAAGAATGGTGGGTACGTTCTTTATCTGCCATCCTGATTTGTCTCGCATGCTCGACCATAGCCTGACAATATCATCACGATCTAGACATCAGCCTCTCTGATCCCAATTAAATCCTAAGTTATAAATTGTTTCCTCTAGCTTACCTGTTCATGTAAAGAACGTTCTCCTTCAGGTTTTTGTTCCATAAAGCTTAATCTAGGATCCTTCAATTGAGCTCTTGAAGACCAAAAATCGGGATTAAATGAAAATAATTTGGTATTGGTATATTGTTGTACTTGATTCCATGGATCTTTACTTTTACTCTTTCTCAAAACTTATATATATTCACAACGTCAGAATGAATAAACTTGAATAGAGTTCAAAGATACAAGAAGAGGGGGAAAAAAAAACCCCTCTCAAATTTACTCACCAACGTCTTGATTGTTCTTGAGATAGTGAACTCCAAAACCAATACCACCACCTAAGCCTAGCCCAACCTTTTTTGATTCACAAACATTAATCAAAAGCGTTAGTTCAGATGTTGGTCAGTGAGGCAATTTAGTTGATTAAGATTCATAGACACCTACAGCCACAAACAAAGGTACCAGAGCCGCGTTCTTAGCAATAAATGTAGCCATGATAAAAACTCAATCAGACGAATACTAAAAGAGTAGTTGAGAGGGTTAATCAGAAAGTGTGAATGAGATTTATTGTGCTATTGGATAACTGAGTAAAGGTGAATCGATGGAAGGTCTTAGGTATTTAAAGCGCTTTCGCAGCAACAAGGTCAATAGGTGAGTGAGTCTTTGGGGGTAAAGTATGGGAATTCTGCAGAGCGAGTAAATAGATATAAATACCAAGCTGAGTGGACTTAAGTACATACATTATCCCTCTTGACGGTGGTCAGCTGAGCTCTTGATCAGCTGGTCATATGACCATTACATACAACTTTAACTTGACTGCATTTCAGATCCAGTCACGCGAACCAGGGGTCTCCCCTGACAAATGACGTCAGAGGCTCATCAATTGAAATTCGTATGTGTGACTAGATTTACACTTACTCAAAGTATTTACAGTATCTACATATCATTCCGCGGACAACGGTACTTTGCAGGGGAACAAAGCGCGGTGGACAACTTATTTGAGGTGAGCTTGTATGTACTGTTAATAGCGCAAATTTACAAACTAACTATCATCCCCGCCTTGAACTACGATATATATATCCCACAACACCCCAGAGCCAAATTGTCTCAAAGAATCAAAGCATGAGTGTACTTTGCAAATCATTATGGATACAAAGAAAAAAAAAAACCCTAAAGTGATCAATCGGCATATGATTACATTTACATTCAAGAGGAGAGAGGTTTACACAGTGTAGAACTTGAACAAGAAAATATAGTTATTACAACTGAACTCATCCTTGGCTTCTTTCGCTTCCTCTCTCTCTCTGATTTCCATAACAAATGATAAACTTTGATTTGCTTAAAAGTCCTGCATACCGTCCGGATGTTTATAGAGCTTTATAAACAAAAGAATAAAAGGCAGAAACTCAAAACTTTAACAATACACCAAAGAAAGGCTCATCTTGTTGCCCCCAAATTCCCATCATAAAGAGAGCAAGAGAAAGAGAGAGAGAGAGAGAGAGAGAGAGAGAGAGAGAGAGAGGAGAAGAAAGAGGAAATCCCGGATAAGAAAAGTTCGAAATGGAGAGTGAAGAAAGTATAGTAAATGGTAATGATGTAGGATTAAAGTCATATGTCCAGAAGGGTTGGGGTCTCCTTCTTTCAATGAGTTTTTGTGGGCATTCAGGTTTATTTGACTGCGTACAATGCCAGGGTATGATAAGTTTTAGTCCTCTTCTTCTTCAATCACTGAGTCGACTAAATTCCTTGGGTAACTTGAGGAGAGGTATACCGAGTTAAGTGAACCTGGAGGAGGCTTGGTCTGAGTTTGAATGGAGACGTAGGATGAAGGCTGTGATCTAGCCGGAGAGTTTGACGAGTCTCGGTTGGGAGATGGTGAGGTGGAACGGTCCTGGAAGGAGCTCGAAGTCGAGAGTCCGGAGCCAACACGAGCATCGGCTCCTTCGCTGCTGCTACCCATCACTCGTTCAGGAGAAGAAAAGCTAGCGGTACTGATAGCTGAAGAAGTCTTCCCAAGCTCATTGATGACCGCTTGCTCATCCTCATCGTACTGGTAAGATAATTCGTCATACATTTCTCGACGGTCCGGGATCAGTGAGGAAGGTGCGGTGGTGAGAGTGGTAGTTTTGGGAATTCGATGTAAAAGCCCAAATCCAATCGAGCATCCCAATAATCCCTCACCAGAACCCCAAGATCTCTATCCAAATGATTACAAAACATATCAAGTCAGTGGAATTTGCCATTCAGTCCGACATTCAAAAACACTTTATCAAAAACAGACCGCCCTACATTGGGGATAATGACAACTTCTCGCGTGACCTCGTAGTCAGCATTATAGACAAATAGCCGAAGTGGTCGCTCCTCATGCTGTCGAGCCAAAACACGTTAAATAGTGTGAGTCAGTAAAAAATTACACCCAACTCCAGTAAACAATTCCTCATACCTCTTCTACAATCCTATAGAAATCGTTCTCTCCCCTCAAGATTCCACCCGCGTAACCAATCACCCAATCTCCAAAAGGAACCAGACCTGATTATGTCCCATCAGCACTCATCTGGCAGAGACAACAAGTGCTGAAGCTCAGGTCTTACCAGCGTCTTGGGCCGGGGACCCTTCGATAATGTCCAAGATGTGCCAGACCTGCGAGAACAAAAAAAAAGATGTTGAGGGATGAGGTTTGATAACGAAGGGGGCACAAGAGAAGTTTGAGCCCCTAGTCCTTGATCACGTACATTGTCGAGTGCATTTTCAGGGCTACATAATCGCAAGGACAGGCCGAGGAGCGAGGGTTGTTGGTCAGCGTTGGGAGTGGTTGAAGAGATTGTTGACCACTTCCTGCTCGGCAAGGCACGGATGTCTGAGAAGAAGTGAGTGAAGGAGGATGTCAGTTCGATGGGTTGATGGAAGAGAGAGACAGAGAAGCTGACCTCTGACTTCCTGGCGCCTTGAGCTATAAACTTGCAGTGTGATCGGTTTGCCTTCGGATTGGTCGAGCCAGGCCGTAAGCGTATCTCCATCCTCAGTCTGAAAGATAATGACGCGTGTTAGTTCTGGTGTCTGTGAGTGTGAAGGAAAGCTGAAACCTACTACTGATTGACCACCAATACCAACGATGAAGTCAAAGAAGGGCTCGATCCCAGCCTCGGAAGCAGGTGAAGATTCAGCAACTCTTAGGACATGATAGCCTTTGACGCCACGAAGAGCAGATGGACCAGCGCCAGCTTGAGCAAAGTGAGATTCTTGAGCACCCATGGTTGAAAAAGGTTTTGTTAGAATGAGTAGGGAGGTAGTTGAAGTTGGAAGCTGAGCTGAGTTCAGTTGAGGTCTGATAAATCGATGGATGGAGTGAACAAGTTTGATCGAACCAACTTATAATTAGGGCACTCGACTTAAGGTTTAGATCCAAGTATGGGTTCAATCGATTTTTAAATTTGGTTGTAAGGTACAGAGTACAGTGAGCGTGATCCGATTTAGTATTTATATTTTTGCTTACTTTCGATTTCGATCCGATGAAGATGAGCTTGACACTCTCACTCCTCCTTTTGCCTTTCTCGTTGTCAACCATGCACGTGAAATCTATCCAAAATATGGGGGTTAGATCCGAACCGGCAACCAGATCCAATGGATCCGGACCCAACATGCACCTTAACCGGTAAGTACCTCCGGTGTTCCCCTATGTCCCTACAGCGTGTGGTTTACCCCATGTGACCCGCAGGTCACAGCAAAATCGACAAGGTCGGCGCTATAAACAGTGCACATCAGCCTGTTCCACGTTCAGACCAAAGGTGCCAGCGCCACCTCGGTCTTGAACTTTCCCCGAGCTCAGGTGGCCGGTTCCCAGCTCACCCTTCAATCGTCAACGCAGTGGGAACCAATCATCAAGCCTCTGAGAGGAGCTACTTACTTACTCTTACAGCGCTAACGGCACGACCTGTAAACTCTGCTACACTCCCCTTCGACCATGAAATCAAATCAACTCATTCAACACACTGTACCTACAACCGATCCTTCGAAATTTGGTATGTAATGAGGCCTACCGTGGGTCAGCTCACATAAGTAACTAAGCTTGGTTTGGGTTGGAAGTACTTACCTAACAGCTCGAACTTGTTACCAATGATCAGCTACTCAACACTTACTTAAATGAAAATCTTAACACCTCTGTCTTTCGACTCTCACAACATGCTCACCAAACTCACCGATCCTTATGGTTGCTTGTATACAGTACAAAGGTCTGCAAGCAACTTAACAGATATATACTGTAACTGTACCGTTGCTGCTGGACAAACTCGGTGTGAAAAACTCAAGAGGCGGACAAAAGGGTTTGCAAGCCAGCACTGGCTCGCACCATGGGTCGCCAAGCTTCCAACGGGGGTACTACTTTAAGATCCCCAACCTTACCGCCAATGTGTGGGGCGTATATTGATTGTCCAATTTATAAAATCCAATCAAGTCTATCTAAATCTTTCACATCTGACCCTATACTTAACTTTCTGCGCTTTCACGTTCAATCGGTTCTCGGCTGATCGACGTGCTATGGCTTGGCTCTGATGACCGTGCGGCCAAGTTCGGCACATATAAAGGACTGTATGTAAGGTTGCAGCAGCATGAAATCAAGCTCGGCTCGTGAAGGGACCCAAAGCCGACCTGTCTGTTGGTTGGTGATGCGGGGAAAGATGGCGACCGGTTTCATGACTAAGACCTCCTGACTGGGACACGTGAAACTCTAGACAGTAATCGTCTTTGAAATTTGGTTTGGTGGTGTTGGGCGAGTAACATATAGCAGCTCATCATGCCCCCCCTCTCTCTCTTCAAACGGGTCTAACAGGTGCCACACACAAATCCAATAACTTTTGATCACTGTGCAATGAACACACACATCACTTTGCTTTGTGGCGCGCGGAGGAGACGTTGCATGCACTTGATGAACACAGCGAGCAGAGCACAAAGAGCAAGGTGAAGGGGCCATAGTAAGATAGAACAGAATCTAAGGAGAATTTCTTCAAACACTGAACACCCCTTTATATATCACTCTCAGGAAGGTTGTGATCTGATTCCAAGCAATTGTCATCCAAGTGTTTTTGACTGTGGAAAAATGAACATGGTCAAATGATAACGTCCAATGGGTATTATTCAACCACCCGCCTTCCATTGCTAAGCCAGTTTGAAGATCCTGAGTGCAAGATTCGGTATTCTGGGAGTTAAAGAGCCATTTGAGTCTCAAAAGGGTCACAATTAGGAAAACAAGCTGAGATGGTAGAACTCTGTCAAGGATGAGCTTCAATCAGGTTACACTCCTGACTAAAATCAAGGGTAAGATGAGAACAATTACCCTATTGGTATCAGTATTGTACTTGTCTTGTAACTGGATAGTAATTATTACCAAAGCAATCCGGTACTCCAGGTCCCACCAACTTGGTATCGGCCCTTTGATACCAGAAAGACTGGTATGGCATTGCCAATACTATACCCAGTATTAGTGGGATTAAACTACATTGTACTGTATTGGAGGGCAGGTACAATACTGCAAGCCCAGGATAATGAAGCAAAAACACCACAATAAACAAACCCAAGAAACAACTTTAGTTCAAGAAAGATAAAAAGTGGACCAAAAAAAGGGCCAAGAAGAACAATGATAATGAAAAGAGATGGAGTAAAGTTGTTCAGAAAAAGAAGACTTAAAAGATTTGTATAATAATGACTATCAAGGAAAGAAAAGACACACTTAAATAAATAAAAAACCAAAGAAACAACTTCAGGTCAAATGAGATAGAGAGTCAATCAACAAGGGCCAAGAATAAGAAAGAGATGGACTAAATTTGTCCAGAAAAGAAGACTGAAAAAGATTGGTGAGGGATCTTTTGAGTCTGAGAGTGAAGGGATGAAAGAACAGAGCACGGACATGTTGGGGACAGGTGAAAGACACAAGTGAGGCAGACATTTGAAAGACAAAAGAAAACATATACAGGAAGGCATAACATATGAGACATGTACAATAATACATAAACACATAACTCAAACACAATCCCAGCCTTCTAGTGTTTGAGATTCTTCGTGTCCCCCCTATGAACAGTGCACTATTGATCAGCTTTCCTTATGAATAATCCTCAGTGTGTGCCATTGTTTGATTGGAGTGTTTGTGGTAAAAAGGTGAGGAAGGGGAACTGGGCCCCTGACCTAGAAGGAAGGGTTTCAATACCCTGGCCTCAGCACCTTCCTTCCTTAGAAGGGTATAATCTGAAACAAGGGGCTGATAAAATGCTTATATTTGGGGGGTTGAAGTAAGAAGTTTTACTTCTCTAAAAAAAAAACTGTTCTTGCTTGTATCCGTAAAATTTCATGACTATTTTACAAAACTGAGAAGGGTTTTATGTTGCTTGTTGCTGGAGTTTTTCAGGAGTTCATATAAAAACCAGTAGGATTTCTGCAACAGGCATACTTTAAATACTTCTTAATAATACATATAATATTTTATGATATGGGGCCCTACTTGAACCCCTCACTTCCATCATAGTTCCCTTGCCTTCTGCCTAGGAAAATACCTTGTAGTACAGCATGCAAGGTAAAGATGATGGAAGTGCACAGATCTTCATAATTCCAGCTCTACCAAGGTAAACAAAATTAGTTGTCAAAACTATTTTCCTGCCCAAGATTGATTTTATTGATCTGTACAATTTTGATTTGTCCAGCTATCCGGAAAATTTGGATTATTTCAGTCATCTTTCTCTCAAAATTCTTTTCCAAGTGTAGATAAAATTGAACACATGTAGTTTATAATTCCAAAAAAATAACATTATTACGAGTCAATAACATTTACATTAATCTGGGCAGGCAAATAAAATTATCACCAAATTTTATTTACCTGACCCAATAAAATTTGTTGGTGGGTAAAGATGACTTTTCCCACAGTGTCCTGAACCAAGGCCTACCCCAAATAATCCTTTCACCATGAGCTACTAGACCATAATAGCTTTAATTAGGAATGCTTAAGCTTACCCAAAAACTTAGTTAGAAAAACTTGACTGTGGAAGCTCTCCCAAAATAGTATCCCCATGGAGCTAAAATAATGATCAGCCAATGATGTAATGGGGCCCCAGTACCTGTCCAATTCAGGCTTTCATAGCTCCAACAATCCTTCCTTGAGGTTTATCAATGTTTTTCACTCTCTTAGGTTCAGTCTTATGTATAACCACCCTCTAAGTCCGCCACCAGGCCTTGAATTTTTGATATTTTATAGAAAATAAAGTAAAATAGCTGAAAGAAATTTTGAAAAGGCCAAAACATTCAAATTTCAATGAGGATTACTATTATACAAGTATGTTTCCAATATTTTGAATTTTTAATGTATAAAGTGGGTCAAGAAAGGTTAGAAATCAAGAAAAATAGGTGGAAGTGCTGTGATTGCCACAAGAGCAAGGTTCCATGATGAAAAGTTGACCTTGAATATAGGAGTTGGATGGGTGTGTTCAATATTGAGTTGGATGCAACAATCCACCACAACTTTGTTGGAGGTGGCTGGATGAAAGCATTCATTATCATTTAATGGACCCCTCAGAGGAAAGAAGCAACTAGTGAGAATGTTGAGGAAAGGAGTGTAGAGGTTTTGGGGGAAAAGCCTTGATGGGTCTCACACCAAAAAAGTTGACAATGTGGGAAACGTCACTTGCTGAAGCAGACTTGTACAGTGCCCTCAAAATGGATTTGGTAAGTCTAAACTCTGATTGATGCCAAACTTAACCGAGTCCCATGCTAGCATACAAGTCAAGTCCAGCAAGGGACTTATACCCAATTCCAGAATCTTGGTGTGAGATCTGTCAAGTTGAGCCTAAACAGCCTTTTCAAACCTTTCTAAACTTCATACGATACGCCAGCCACACTCACTCAAAAGATCCCTCAACTTGTTTCCCGCATGGCTTCCGAAAGTTTCAATCATGGCAAACAGCATGCCAAAAAAAATGGATCTGCCAGGCCGAATTCGTGGATGGAAGGTCAAAATGCAGGCTCTGCGAAGTTGTTCGACTCTGACATCACACCCTGCCAGGTCAGTGGTCCTCATCTCGCATGCTCCCATGATATGTATCCTTGGACGCCTCACAGTGACCTTTGCTGAGGGATAACATGTAGCTGCTAGTCTTTTGCTCTTTCCTCTCTTGCGATACATCTGATACTTTCCACGACACTCTCACTCTACGTGCTGATCTCACCCAACAAGCCAAACTGATGCCTTTACCTGATATGCTCTTTTTAGTCGACCTTGCGAGGGGAGCGAACTCAGCGAACTCGGCGAGATCTCCGAGAGCGAAGGCCGATGTGTTCCCGTCTGGCTCCATTTTCCGTAAGCCGTCGTTTATGAAGTTGATCCACCTATGTGTCTCTGTATGGGCCACTGTTCGACCGAACCGCTTCAATCAGCTTCGATCCCTGTCCGTCGTGTCACTTTTGGCCTTTGGAGACGGGTTGGGAGGTTGGAAGTGACTTGCATTGATGCGCAAGGTCACTACAGTAACCCTAGGGTTGCTATGCTACATAGCCC
This sequence comes from Cronartium ribicola 11-2, assembly GCA_000500245.1. Classification (NCBI taxonomy): domain Eukaryota; kingdom Fungi; phylum Basidiomycota; class Pucciniomycetes; order Pucciniales; family Coleosporiaceae; genus Cronartium; species Cronartium ribicola. Next base: position 9,902 of record KI574798.1, read on the forward strand.
GTCATGTTGGGGTGACTGCGCATGAGGCTCATGTGTCCGGTTCACGCATGTCACGAAATAGGACGAAGACGACTTTGGAACGCCAAAAGGACTCTCCATGGCCAAATCCCTCTTCCCTAGCGTTCAACACCCCAAAACTACTTCCAATGGGACGACAGATTCATCACACACCAGAAAAAGACTCCGTATTTCTCGAACCCACTCGGTTGCGACTCCCCCAGAACTTCCAACACTCCCTTCGCCATATAAGCAAGGCGATCATATCCCGGTTTGGCTGCTGAACATGACCTTTGTGAAGTCGGATGAGGCAACCCTTCAATCCTGTGAACAGAACTGTTCTTCCGACGGCATAGGCTCTCAAAGGCCATCCAGTCCTATCCGACCCTCGAGTCCGTCAAAGATGATGGTTATTCCCAAGTTATCACACTCGCAAACAAATACCATTGATTCACTCCAAACTATCACACTGTCAATGACTGCAAGCTCAAGCGACGATTGGGACCATAATCATGAAAACTGTTGGTCACACTTCGAATACAACTGTCGAGCTCCTCATATCCAGCCCCGTTACTTTGACCGAGATGCGCCACGTGACGAACACTGTCCAGACTTGGATCTGCAAAACTCACCCTTGATCCTCGAACCGACTCCTTCGACACACAACACACCACTGCTTGATGCCTTTTCTTCAGCCAACTCAAAACATATGGGGCCTGAAGACCAGGATGAAAATCCATGTGAACGAAAAGATCCAAGCATAGGGTTTGGGTATGAATTCGGTAACAGGGCCTTCAAAGCCGACCATCACTAAAAACTCAAGCTTGACAAGTTTGTCTTCAACTCACTTCTTCCACTCTGTCGAAATTCTTTACTGATACATGCAAAATCAAAAACAGTTATTTCGCCAAGCAACCTCCAGCTCTTCTGGAAAGACTTAATTTACTTGCATAGAGTACACTTAATTTACTTGCATAGAGTACTTGCACAACTGGCACTTGAACAATATTCCTCAATAAACCCACAGCTCTTGCCTGTATAAGTGGATATCTTTGTGTTAATCAAATGATGTTATCATTACAGTCATCTCTGAGATGACGCAAACCGTATGGACACCAAAAAGTATTGGCTATCATGGGGTATGCCTGACCAAGATGTTCTCAGAAAAGTTGTCAAATTTATGTGCCCAATTCATGTGTCAGGACATTTGTTTTATATTGCGTTGGTTGATAGTAGAGAAAGATCAGGGGCACATTATGAAGAAGCTTTGGGAATAAAAAGCGATCAAGCTTGACCAACTTGACCAGCTTTCGGTAGTGTCACCTTGTTGGAAACACTTCAATGACTTTTGATTTTGTACAATCACCTGCTTCTAAATCATATCACTTGTGTCATGTTGTGGGTGCACTCTTTCCTTTTTGTTCCAGTCTTGGGAGAGTGGGAGGCCAAAAATGCCCCAAAGACTGTCTACAGGGCATTAGTCTTTTACCTGAGCCTCAGCCATTTGGGTCTGATGGTGAGCAAGGGACTAGACGACTGTAAGTCTGTGCAACCAGGCACCAACACCAACAAAGGTGCATTGGTGGGACAGATCTGACTCACCATTTGACATGTTCAACCAATGCAATTTGTTTGTAACACAGATCCACAATGGTTTCAAGCCAAAGTCTATACATGCCAAGCTTGCATTCCAAGGCTGTGCTTACTGATCAACCTAGACTCCTTGGCTTCTTCAAAGATGCACACTGAAAAATTGCACGAGCCAGTCCAACTCAAGATTTAGAGGCTTGATCCAGTGCAATGAAGTGTTGCTCCATGGTTAAAAGCATATATGTATTGGCTGAATGTGTCCAGTAGTTGAGTCAGATGCATCAACTGAAGCAAATTTGTTAGTGGTGGTGGCAAATGAGGGAAAAAAAAAAAAAAGAGAGAATACACCACCCAAAATATGGATTGAAAACACAAATCAATGATTTCAGCACAGTTTAAGGAATAATCAAGGTTGAAGTAGTTTTTTTTTCCTACAGCAGAGTGGTTCAAATTGAACCACTTTTTTTTTTGATATTATGGATTGTACTATAGGAAAAGTAAGCAGAAAATCTTATATTTCCTTCATACCCTAACATTTTGGGAGAGTGGGGCATCCTGGAGCAAGATAAAAAAAAAAAAAAAAAATCAGAATGTTGTAAAAACTTTTACTATGAGTTTATTTTTCATCATGTCATAGCCAAAGATTCAACCTGCAAAAAGTATTGATATGTGTATCAATTTGGGTGAGAATATTATGAAATTTACAAAGTGTAGTATATCAACATGGGTTTAGTGTAGGTTTTTTTTCCTCCTATCACAATGGGACCCTGGGCCTGAGGGTTACTTGCATCAGTTACAACATATTCACAGGTTTCTGCCTCATGAATTTGCTTTTCAGCTTTCATGTGCCAAAGACAATGGCACCATGGGGACGGGGGGTTTTCATTTCAGGCCAGCAAAAATGACATAAGGCCTTTGAATCTAGCATGCCATGCAAAATATACTAAGTCTTATTCAAAGTTCAATATGATTGGTATTGCTCTTATCATCAAAGAAGCACACCTAATGCACCCAGGGTTTGGCTGTAGGAAAAAAAAACAGCTGGGTGTACTCCTTTCCCTTTGAGCATGCCCACAACCTGACTTCAGCACTATTAATTAAATACTGTTTACTGGAATTGGAGAGACACTTCCTTTGGCCAAGTGGATGCACATGGGGTTACAAAATCTCAGACTGCTGGTGCTTAATATTGTGCTTGCATACATCTTACATTTTCTATGGTCCTTGGAAGGTTTGTAGTTTATCAATGGCTTTTCATTCATCAAATACTGTCATGAAGCCCTAAACTTATTTCCCACTGCAACACATCTGCAATAGAAAATATTGATGGGCTGAAAAGAGTCAAGATGTTACCGTTTAAATAGAGGAATTTTTTTTTTCTCCAATCCCTAAAAAAGTTAAAGACTCCCAACAGCCTGCTGGAGAATCAAAACCTGTGTGAAAACACCAGGGACTAGATAAACCAACAAAGCCAATTGTGAGATTCCAATTAGGTCAGACCCCCAATTGTCAGGGTGTGGTCCCAAGAGGTGATCAACCACTGAGCAAGAACCCTTTGAGAACGACCTCAGGGCTCCATCCCCTTCTCATCACATGATATTGATCAATGAATTATGAAGAAGGGGGGTGATGGATTCATATGCCATCACAGTTCCTCATGCATTTATATGAATAAAGATGAGGATATCATCTATTCAATAGCATGTGGAGGAAGAGGATTCCCTTATGGGAATGAGAGGATTTCTTCTCAACTTAAATAACCCTTTCACCAATATTATTCTGAGGATAATATGTGAAGTTGGGTTGATTGAATTAAGTATGATTAATTACAATAGAGGAAACAAGTCTATATATATAGAAAACAATGAAAGAGAGACATGTGAAAGTAAAGAGAAATCCCATTGGGGTAGATCATACATTGGGGGAACTCCCAAGGGTATTTCCAGTGGATATACATCTTCAAATGTATTATTTACCTAATAATGAATTTATTTGAATATCTATTCATTGTTCAGGATATAGTGATATGCTTATCTCCAGCAGGTACATAGCATATGTAGTATTTATTACTACCATATCTAATTTATATGTACACTCTGTTCTACATTTAGTTACATATGTAATATATTCTATTATATATGTAATCTATATGTAATCTTTTGTCTGTTAGCCACTACCCTCTGTTGGCAGGCTGACAAATATATCAAGTCCTTTGAAAAGATATTTTTCGTAGAAGAGCTGATTTTCTGAGCTTAATAGTTATGTTTGGTTGCTTCATGGGCTAAATCATGGTTGGCATGGAGCACATTTTGAGTGGTTTCCTCTTGAAACCATGGAATTTCCACTGAGGCTTTCAAGACAAGGCACAGGTTAAGGTTTTAGGTAAGCAATGGTGGACTAGCTTAAATAAAAAAGAAACCTTTGGCTGAGCTGATGGCACAGATAGATCATGTCAGTCATGCTCAAGCTAGGCATAAGCTTGGAGGAGTAGCCTCAAAAAAGCTACTTACATACTTTCACTCTTTACTTCTGCTAAGCTATTGGCTAGCTGAAAACTAACCTAACTTTGCCAGCTAACAACTCAACTGAAAAGTGCTCAATAGATATAAAGCCGTTCTGGCCAATGCTGATGATGTGCTCAGCTAAGTTGAACCTCTCCTGGAGAAACAGATAGCTTTTTTTATTTTTATTCTTAGCTGACAGTAGTTAAGCTATTCAGAAAACTAGAAATTGCACAATTTGCGCTGACTCAGTTATTGGTGAGTATGCAGGCTACCATTGAAAGATGAGATTTTGACCCATTATCCCAGCCCAACAAAATATGGAACCCAAAAACTATGGCAACCATGAAGAGTGAGATGTTTCCTTGACAGTTATACTTGATCATTCTCGTGGTGGGTCAGTTCGCCACATTCTGTACCTCCATGGCTGTTGATCTGCTTTCATTTGCTTTGGGTACACAGTACATACTTTGTTGATGGTTGTTGGTGAAGCAACGCAACTTGGCAAGCCTCTCTTCATCACTGATCAGGGATTCGGAAGCTCGGAAGTACCCGTGGTTGGTTATTAGTGTACCGACATTCGGTGACGGTTTGATAAAAATGTAAACTTGGCCGATCAACCACATTTGAATGTACCGTGTTGTGGTGATACCACCCTTAGCCTGCTTTGCCAAGTTTCATCTGCCTGGAAATCTCCACATCAACACCCTCCAGCACTCACGTCCTAAATTTAACTCATCGCCTCCACTCATTACTCAAAATTATCTCCTGAAGCCAAAGCTCGATATGTATTCCAGGGCGTTTCTCGTAACAAATCACCTCACCTGCTTTGCGAAAACCAATTATAACCTGAGACCAGTGGTATCGATTCGCAAGGTGTCTTTCAGTCCATACTCTGAACCAAGCCAACCATCCTTTCCATTGCCTCATCCTTTCGTTGCTCCGCGCTCTAGGTCTGCTACTGGCCATCGTGCTTCAGAACTCGTCAAAACATTGGCAAAGCAACCTGGTCGAGCAGCGACTCCAAACACGCATCCAATCCTCCAAAACACTTCGATACGCCTTCCTCCACATCTTACTCGTGATCAGAAAAACGTACTCCCTCAAAAGTTCTCGGAGGAGTTGAGCGCAATAATCCAGTCATTCAAAGCACCGATTCGTTACGCAATCGGTTATGGATCAGGTGTTTTTCCGCAAAAGTCTTATGATTCTAATAAAGCGACCCCAATGCTCGATTTCATCTTTGCTGTCTCACATCCGAGTCATTGGCACAGTATCAACTTACAACATAATCCCAAGCACTACGCTCTTCCGTTCAGATGGCTAGGGAGTGCGCCTGTCACTTGGCTGCAGGAGAAAGCTCCTGGGGCGGGAGTATGGTTTAATGTAGAGAATGAGGTCAATGGAAAGGTACGGAGACCACCCTGAAGTAGATTAGATGTTCGAGATGCGTTTTCAACTAATTTCGCGGTGCTTTAGATGATCAAATACGGTGTAATCTCGATAGACACGCTATGCGGTGACCTACTGGATTGGAACACGTTGTATGTCTCTGGTCGGATGCAAAAGCCAGTTTATGTGATTAGGGATGACGCACGAGTTCGGTTGGCTCAACAAGTGAATTTAGCATCAGCCCTACGTACGGCCCTGCTCATCTTACCTGAAAATTTCACTGAACAACAGCTATACATGGCGATTACCGGTCTGAGCTATACCGGTGACTTTCGTATGAAATGGGGAGAGAATCCTCGCAAGATCGAGAACATTGTGGACCAGCAGGTGGAGCATTTCAGGGTGTTATATCGTCCCTTGATTCAAGCCTTGAGTCGTAACGTCTCTTTTGCTAGTGAAATGACTACTAGTAGCAATCCTAAATTACAGCAAGATATGGATTCACGATCTCGGGCCGAGCTTTTGAAGAAACTGCCTCGTGGTCTAAAAGAGAAGATTGAGACGGATTACGATCGACAATGGAATTTGAAGCTGGCGAAGGCTGCCGATGGTTCATCGCTGATCAACATAGAAGAGAAACTGACGTCTAGCGACGAGATGAGCCTCCTGGTCCGAATAGTCTCCGATGATAGATTTGAGCAATCCTTGAAACGAGCGTTATCCTTAATCGTTGGCCCGTCAGCATTTAATCAATCCGTAAAGGGCATTATCTCGGCCGGTCCATTCAAAAGTATCAGATATGCGATTCCTAAGTGTAAGTCACGATTTCACGGCCCCCCAAGACGTGCACGGACAGGCACGTGGACTCGAAGTTTATTGAGGAAGACCTGCTGATGTTTTTTTTTTCTTGTTCAAATAGTGGTTAAACGCTGGTCGTCTTGAAATTCCATTCACTTGAAGATATATCATTCATTTTCTTGATCGTACTTTGTGTCATCCGATTTTTTCTTTCTTTCGATTCCCTAGACAATAAAAGGCCTCTGGAGGAATTGTTTTTGATAGAGGTAAGTGAATGATAAGCATTGTATAATATTAACAAGTTTGACATATGAATCAGCCTTATTGCTTGCGATCCTCAACTGGACATTGATTGATTATCACGTACTTTNNNNTTTTTTTTTTTCTTTTCTTGTCATTGTTGTGTAAGATATGTGATATAGCCTCTTTGTAATTCGGAGGTTGTTAAGCTTTACAGCATAATCAAAAACATTCTGATTGCTTGATCCTCGGTATTGGTTTTTGACTGCCAGTACCAAGTTACTGCAAAATTCTCACTGGTGACTGTGTATCTCAGTGATTCTGGTATATACTCGTATTGCTAACTTTGTCAACCTACAATTACTCGCTGGCGCAAGGGCCCCCGCAGACGGGATTGCAAGCCAACGAGTAGAGTTTGTTGAGATGGCCATGAAGTTGGAATTTTATCAGTTGAGCTGTATTCCATTGATTGGCTTGGAATAACAAACCAGAAAGCGGTTAGCCCGTTCGAAGTCAGCCAAAGTGTTATTGACTGTGGTTCGAATGCCTTTGAGCCTTACGATCTGAGGGTCTCGGAAGTCATGAGCTTGCATTCTACTCGCAGACCTCTCTACAAACGAAACTGTAGACTCTCTTGGAGCTGAACCTTGCTCTAGTCATGAAATGGGCGGTCGTGTTGCGATCAAATGGCTTGTTAACATATTTCTACGTTTTCATCGCCTCAAGCCTTCCACTGAGTATGTTGCATCTATGTATGGTGAACCAAGGGTCAAAGCAAGTACAACACATACGATAGGCAGATCATGATTTGGCGTGGAGTGGCATTCTACTGTAGACTTCACTTGGCAGGTGCCCCTGGGCCCTAGATGTAATCATAGAAGTCTCTCTCAATGTTGTGCCCTGCAAGTGGACCACAGTCAGAATAGTACAATCTTGCCAAACTGACCAAAACAGTCAATGACCTTAAAAGCTGAAACTCCACAGCCGCACGCTTTTACATTGTTGCGCCCGAGTTGTCAAACTGGCCACATCAAGCACTGCAACCATCCCTTTTTTTAATTTTTTTAATTTTTTTTTTTTTATAGTGCGTTACCTACTCAAATCATCCCTTATTGCCCCGCACTGCCACCATTTGGCTTCAACTCGCTCCTCTGTAGCAAGACCTCCCCCACCCTTGCTTGAGAATGCTTATCATCTCCGGGATGGTAGGTCAACCCTTCACCTCACTCCCTCTTGTTCTCTTTACTTGATTGTCCCTACTTAATTCTCTTGAGTCCACACTCTACCACAGTGGTTGTCAATGGGGGAGGTGGGTTGGGTCATGGTGGGTGGAAGGACAAGCACCAGGGCCGGATGGTAGAGGGAGACATAGGGGAGGGTGAACTGTTGAGGATGGAGTTCAAAGATGGTGGATGTGGGATCACGCTGAGTGGTGATGGTATAATATGGGAATGCTAGGAAAATTTGACAGTTAAGTTATACAATGTGATTCTGACATTGGTGATTAGAATATAACCATGGTAATTCCTGTTGTGGCTATAACAGTCAAAGTGGCCAATTTGATATTTTTCGTAGGCAAGCTTGCCTGTGTGATCAAATTGGCCACATCATGGGCTTTGAGTATTTTGGGGTCG
>KI574821.1:1143-11446 GCA_000500245.1 Cronartium ribicola 11-2
TGTCTCTGAAGCTGGGCAAACAGCTTCCTGCAGAGTCTGTCCTGAATATAGGCTTTGTTGGGAGTTCCTATGAATCCTCAACTTTGCTCCTTCCTATAGAAGCTTATTGTTAACCCTAATCCTTGGTGAGACTTTACTATCACCAAGGGGTCCTAGAGAGAGGTTGCAATCCTCCTATTGGTTGGTTGAGTTGGACTTCTGGTACTAACACCTAATGGACCTTTGCACTATTGAGTTGATATAGTCTATAGAAGATATCCTCAAAGTGTGCTAGTGGTTCAATTGGTGGTTGTGGTAGAAGGTGAGGAGGAGGTTCCTATTCTTGGTCAGGAGAGAAGGGGTTATATACCCTTCAGGTTACCTCCTGCTCACTCTTAGGATATAGGCTGACCTGTAGTTCTTGTCTATGCTATTACAAGGTTACATGGGTCAGCTTGTGGTTGTGCACTTAAGTGACAAGGCCTGTTAGGTGGCTCTTGTCATAAGTATTTTATGCTTATGACTCCTGAAACTGAGCCTGAGGTGAAGTTTCATACCATTACATTAGTGTTATATATGTATTACACTATGTACTCTATATGTAATACCTATGTTACACTCTGTACATTATGTATTACATCTTGTTACTCATGATTATTGTGTGTAATCATGTTTTACTTCAGTCTAGGGGACTGCTGCGCAGTCCTCAAGGCTGACACATACAGTATCTGAACCTTCTTCCAACTTTAAGTGCCTTTTGAACCCCACAGGCTGGCTATTGAAGCAGGTGACACATCTAAAGATGACACCCTCTGTTGACCAAATGATTCCTTTGACAAGAGAAACTCTATGAAAGATACAGTACTTATGGAGAGGTACTGTAATCTAGTTCCAGAGTGAGCAGAGAGGAGACCTTGGTTGGTGATGTTGGTTTTTTGTTTCTTGTCATGTTGGAGATTGTAGGGATAAGAAAAAAGGGGCTTGTTGATCAGCACAGATAACTGATGCTGGTTTGTTAGGGGAAACCATGATGCTGTTGTTACAAGTGAAGGCAAAGATCACTGTTTTTTTTTTTTTTTTTTGTTTTTTTGAGGAAGCTTGATGAACTTGCAAGTCTTTCTCCCTCATTGATAGACTGTCCAATGTGCCAGAGTGCTGGTGTAGAGCAAGATGATCAGACTAAGAGCTATTAGAGCTATTGGAACCATTCCAGAGGCCAGAGGTAGTGAGAGGGGTTGTGGGATTATGTATAGACAGGCTGCTCTCCAATACACTTTATTTCTCTTGTCTCTCTCTTGTCTCCCAGAATCTCAACTTTCCTCACATTTCACTTTTCAAACAAATGGAAGCAGCACCTTCCAAGCTGTACAAAAACCCAAATCATCAGTCACACATGAAGTCAAGAATGTGTGTCATATGGTCAAAGGATGATGCCCATAAATCTGATGGAAATGGTTGGAAGGTCCCTTTTGGACCAGATTGGAAGGATACCAGGCTGTAATCTTTGTATCCTTTCAATGGGCAATGGGTTTGAACAGGACTATAGTAGGAGGTGCATTCCACGTTGATTTCCCAGTATCCACACCAGATATGAGGGCATTAAAGAGTGGGTGTGGTTTAGCAATTGCCAAAAAAAAAAAAAAATTGGGAGAAAAGTGGACATCATAAAACATACTTGTAAAGTAAAACATTACAATACCCACCTTTCTAAAATCAATTCCAGATGTCAGAACTTTTTGAAGGACTGTACTGTTGTAACACTCCTATAATAGTCCACCCATACAAAATCTTAGTACAGAGAATAATTTAAGAAAAAAAAAAAAATGTTTATTCTTTTAGGCAATTGCTAAAAGCAATCCTAACTTTTTTTTAAAAAAAATAAAAGATTCTCAACACTCAAAATATCTAATGCAGATAATCTTGGGAATATGTCTTTCACTAATAAAATCTTGTTCAAATCTCTTTCTCTCTCTCTTTTTTTTTTTTTTTACTTGCCCAATAAAAGGATACAAAGACTTATAGCCCAATACAGTATCCTTTCAAACTGATCCAAGAGGAACCTTCTGAGAGCTTTGGTGACAATTCCAGGTGTCATATCCTTTGATCATACAGCCCAGAAAACAAGGACAGAATGTTTGGATTTGAACCAATCCTTTCTCCCTGAGGCTACATTATGATTAGTAAAGGATCTTCATCAGTCCATATTAGATCTTATGTCTTTTAATTAAAATTATTTAAAAACCTAGTTTTCCAATCAACTCATTTTCTTTTATTCAAGAGACTGCGAACAAAGGGGACTAATTGTTTGGAAAAAGTTTCCGAGTGTTTCTCACACATGATTCAAGAAGCCCTCTCTTTGTTTCTTTCCTCTCCTCACATCACGACTTCAAGGCAACTAGACACAAAGACTGGGTCAGACAGTCCAACAAAAGACACACACACACAAACATAGATATATATATTCCAAACAGCAAAAACGGAAGGAGGAGGAAAAAAGTGAGACAAAAACATTCAACAAAAAAAGTTTCATATCATAGACCCAGAACAAAAACAACGGCCTTTCTTTGAAAGAGAAAAAGCAGTCTGAGACTAAGAGGGTAGATAGTAAGAAGGGGGGAGGGGAAAAGATAATTTGTGATATGGTGAACAACGTTTTAAGAGATCAAACCAAAAGGTGAGAGAAGGGATAAGAAAAGAAAAAACAAGACAATTTTTCATTTGTTGCGAGTGATGATTTATTTACATCTTCATGAAAAGTGGATGGGAGGTCGATCATCCACAAGAACAAAAAAAGAACATCAGGTCTGTGAGGATTGTGGTGTTGAGGCTTTTACACTCGGAGATCATCTCGACGGCTTATGGATCATGTGTAACTGAATTATAAATAATTTGTTAATTTTCGAGGAATGACTAATTGTTGTTGTTATGACCAGCGCCGAAGCGTAAGTGTGTGTATTTGCAGGAGTGAGCCAGTTGTAGATGAGGAAGGTTCGAAAGGTCGTCAGAGAATTATAGAGAGAGATCGGAAGTATAAGTGTGCGTGGTAAATAGATCGGTGTGATAAAAGCAAAGAATAGGTGTTAAAAAACAGGTCTTCGGGACCGGCTTGGCCGGATATCGAGTTCTGTGTTTGGTCCTTCGTTCGTTCGCTCAGTATTGTTTGTTCTGTATCCCGGGAGCTCCATATAGCATCGATATCCTCCTTTTCCTTCACTCCAACTTTCTCATCCCACCTCGCAATCCAAATTCAAGCCCGCCTTCGATCAACCAAACTCATGTAATCTCATCTGATTAGTCGGGCGCTTGAGCTTGATAAAACGCAAAAAAAGTAAAACAAAAGAAAAAATCGGTCACAAGCCCATCGCTATGATCCTCCTTAGACACCTCTCCAGGTCGGCGGGTTTGTCTTCAATCGGGCTTCTTTAGTTTGACTTCGAAGCCTGAACAACCACAAGTCCCAAATTCCACCAACAACCAACGACAATCGCAAACACGGTTTTCAGTAAGAGCACCGGTTCAAAGGTCAGTTTCTGTGATAATAGAAGAACAAAAAAAGAAAGATGGTTTTGCTCAGAATACTTCACTTTAGGGAGGAATGAAACGAGATAGTGACGGGATGAAGAGAACTTGAGAGAAGGAGCGCAGAAGTAGTAGTAGAGAGGGGAAGCTTCTGGCAAATCCAACAAAAGAGAGAGAAAATACTGACATGCGTTCGTTTCCTTGAGCGGCATGACCTTCATCGTGATTCGGTAAGACCTTGCGGCGAGGTTGTGGCACACTTGCAGGCAATCTACTATCCTTTGCCGAAGCGGTCTCCTTCAAGCTAGCTAACTCATCCGTCGATTTTTGTAGCATAGACCAATCAAACACGTAGTCGTATTGAAACCCTTCTCGAACAAACAAGTCTCGAAACAACTTGCGAAGGTAAGTGTAATCCGGTTTATCATCAAACCTGAGAGATCGAGTGTAGTTGAGATAGATAGAAAATTCTTTGGGGAATCCTCGACAAAGATATTCGGTCGGGGTCGTCATCTTCTTCTCCATGATTCGATCATACTTTTGCTTCTTGGTAGCAGCCTTCAAACCTTGCCATGGTAAACTACCTCTAAGGAAGTACATCATCACGTAAGCGAGTGATTCCATATCGTCTCGTCTCCCTTGTTCGACACCGAGATGGGTGTTAATGGAAGTGTATCGGGCTGTACCAGTCAAGTTCTTATTCTCTCTGTATGGAATGTGTAAGTGAGTCTTGGGGTCACGGTACTTCTTAGCGAGACCAAAATCGATAATGTTGACTTGGTTGCCACGCTTGGCGATGCCCATAAGGAAGTTATCAGGCTTGATGTCACGGTGAATGAAGTTTCGAGAGTGAACGTATTCAACTCGAGAGATCTACAATCAAGAATGTTTCAGCTTCACTCATCGGGGACATAATATACTAGTAAATTGATGAGTACTTACCACTTGGTCAGCCAACAACAAAACAGTCTTTAAACTGAACTTGCGCTCGCAGAAGTTGAAAAGGTCCTCGAGACTAGGACCGAGCAGGTCAATAACCATAGCATTGTAATCACACTCGACTCCAAACCATCTCACAAATCTATCGAGAAATGGCAAGACTGATCAGCTTATGTGACTTTTGGTCACTCTAGAATAATGTAAAAAAAAAAAAAAAGCCCTCACGGAACACCAACTCCACCTGCTAGAGTCTTATACACTTTGGCCTCATACTCCAATTGAGGATGTTTAGCTTTCACACTCTCAAGCTTAATAGCCACTTCTTCGCCCGAAATGATATTGACACCAAGATAGATATCACCTAAGAAAATCCAACACCGTCATCAGTTGCATTGTTCAACCTATCCTCAAAAATCAACTTATAAAAAACGTACCAAAGGAACCAGAGCCAATCTTTCTACCGATCCGGTACTTTCCACCTACTCGGAGGTCGAGAGCAGATCCTTGTGACTCAGAGGTTTGTTGACGATAGTTCATTTTGAATGTGCGATGTGCTTGGTACTGAGAGGTGGATTGGGACTTTTCAGAGACTCAAAAGTGAGATAGGCTGATACTGATTGAGAGAAGGTAAACGGTATCTGGGATCAGTGAATTGGACTATTGCAAGAAATCCGAACGTCAAGCAAGAATCGACTTTGAAGAGATATTGAAGGGTTTGAATTTAACTAGCGAAAGTAGGCGAAGATGCCAGAAGATAAATATAAGCAGGATATATCAAGTGAAAAAATGAAGTCTGATGGGTTGCTGTGAATACTGAAGCAGATCAAAGGTCAGAGTTTTATAGGCTTGAGTTGGATTGACTTGACGGTTGTGTACAAAGCAACTGTGCAATGTCACGTCACCACACGTCCGAGTAGAAACTCGTTTGACAAATTATAGGTAGACAAAACACAAAGTAAGATAGAAACAGGGTCCGAGCGAGCCGAGGAAGCCGTGAAGGGAGCCAATGAGCGTTTGATTGAGCGTGATAGAGCCGGTTGAGAAGAAGTTTGGTTCTGGAATTGAAGTTCCCCGACAACCGAAAGATGTGAATAAATAAATAACGAAGTTTGATATTGACCCCAGTGTGCGTGGGAATGTGTTTAGCTCGAGTAAGCAACAACGAGCAAAGATAAAAATAAAAAAGAGACAAAAAAGGTTATCATGACAACGGAGAGGGGGGAAAGGAGTTGTGATAATCAAACGATGACACATGTTATAATCATCCCTGGTACGATCTCTTCAACTCCGTTGGTGTTCATATCTGACATGGTCAGTCAGTTAGAGTCAACTATGTTTGAGCTGCTCGATCCTGAATCACGATCCCGACAACCAACCTGACTGGGTTGGAACGAACTCTAACTCACACCCAAATGAGATTTGTATATTGCATTGACTGGACTGGTCAAGTCGACTTAGAGTCACCATGAGAGTGCTCCTCCTGGATTACACCCCGAGCTTGTCATCGAACGAAGACTGTTGCATTGAGTAACTTGTGTTGAGTGAGAAAGCCCATAGGCTTCAAAAGTCCAAAAGACCGTTCCGCCGATCTTGCATGCTTGGAACTAGAGTGCGGCCAGTCCGTAGCTGTCCAGGATAGCAAGAGAAAGAAAGAGACATCCGGACCTAGTTGGGTACGATGAGACATCCCAAAGGGAATGAGTCGAATCGAGTGACACTCAAGCCTCTAGGCCGAATACCAGCTAGAGTTTTGATTGTGAATGGTGATTGATTTCGGTCAGATAATTTAAGTTTGACTGATTTGATTAGGACCGCGCCTGGAGATAAGGCGAGGATGAAAGTACCCAATCGAGCTATTTTTGAGAGCTAAAGCAAGGTTTGGGAGAAGTAGAAAGCGGAAATCGATGAGAGTTTATAGAGAAGATGACATACACAAGTTGGTAAGTAAAGTTTGAGTTGGCGCAAGTCAAGTCGAACAGATTTCCGAATATGTATTTGATGGAATACGTCGATGAACGGGGTGACTGTAGTGGTGGTAGTGGAGGGATGAGTGGATGGAATGTAAACGAGGGCGGAACTAGAAAGAGAAGAAGGACGATTGATGAAGGGCAGCAGGGCGATACGTAGTTAAAATGAAGAGGATGGGGGCAAATCAAATAGACTGCAATAGGTCAGAAGAAAGGTAAGAGGGGAAGCGTGGCGGAGATAGGGAATAGGGTAGCCAATCTGATAAATAAATAATTTGAAACGAATCGATCGACTGAAAAAAGGGGGTAAAAGTATGTATGTACTGTGTACTCATTCGAAGTCACCATCATCATCTGATCGGGGTATATACACATATGGTACACACAGACACACAGACACACACAGTACATCACAGTATAAAACACAGTACAGGTTAAATTACTGACATGAAATGACAAAGAGACTCGAGAAATTGGCCACGGACAAAAAACTGTTGGAAAAGGGTTTTGAATCCAAGGCGATATGTTGGTAATTGAGCTTAAGAAAGTTGGAGGTAAAAAAAAAGTAAAAGCACAAGATCTAGGTTTTAAGAATTGATTAATTAGTGTATTGTAAGTATCAAATTGAATGATGTAAAAAAGTGATGATGAAATACACAAGGAGATAGGCAATTTATTTATATAAAAGAAAATCAAGAAAAGAGACAAGTCCTTGGACCAAAAGATAATCAAAGATATTCTGAGATAAGTCAGCTAATGAGTCATGAATGAACAAGTTGATTAAATAAGAGATTAATGAGTAAGACAATTTCAGGAGTAGGCAGTACCACCAAAGATGTGATTAAAGTATAAGGAGCCAAGACTTCCTCTGTCAAGAATCAGAACTTCTGTCACCATTCCACCAGATAGGGACAGTCAGTTTTAGAAATTTGATCTCTTCATATCATGCTATGTTTGACAACAGGTATATCTAGATGCTAGTGAAGTCTTATACCTAGCTATAGAAGAACTGATGATGATGAAATAGGATAAATCAACAAATTAAGATTTACAAATCACACATACTTATATACAATCTGATGTCAATTGATACCAGATCAGAAGAGCTAGCAATAGCTCCAAGTCAGAACTCTATACGAGACTAATTGAAATATAAGAGAGAGAGAAGAAGAGAAATAGAGTTTTGACTGCATGGGATCTGGTGTGGTGTGTGGGAGAAGATGAAGGACTCAACGCCCAAACAACACCAGGGCACGGAGAGAGGAAGTCTATGAAGAGTGACTACAAGCATATGAGGTGATAGAAGCATTAGAATGAAATACATGTAGTGTGTACTTCAACACAATCCTATATGTACTTCATATGTAATAAGTTATTTATGAAATAATCTGATTTCTCCGGATCATGCCATAGCTGAAAGGCTCAAGTCCTTAGGCATGGTTGTGATGTGAAATACAGGCCACATACAGGCAACATATCAACTTGCTCTTACATATGTAGCTAGGCCCATAAATGTGCTTTTCATGGTTCTTTCTCCAAAAAGAGAAGTGCAGGCAGGTGTAGCTTGAGAAGAGCTAGGACTCTCTTTTTGGATACCACAAATTGTACAAGTGGGACTTAAGAGGGGTTGAGGTATGTTGTTCTCACACCAAGAATAAGGGATCAGTCATAAGCCCTTCTTCCAGAGGGAAAACTGGATTGCAAAAAGGGAGCTTAGTCAAGCTTAGGGATCACTGTGGTTGACAAACTCATTATACTGGGACAGATGAAAGATGTTCTGGATTTTAAAGCTGCTGCAATTGGACAGGCTAAGTAGATACATAAGTGGGTTACTTGCATGCTTGAGGAATTTCACCTCATTATGGTACAGCTGATTAGAGCTTGTATCTTGTATAAACTTCTGCAGCCTTACTGAACCTTCATTAAATCTACATCATAAACTCCCAAGACATGCCTCATGAACTTTCCAGAGAATAACTGATGAGAAAAAATCTTGGTAAAAAGAATTCTCAACTTAGTTCAAATTCCAACTCATCAGATACCTCACAGGCCAGTTCAACTTTAATTCACTATGGTTTAGTGGTGAAGTAGAATGGAAGCAAACAAAAATCTTGAAGGAAAAGATAGATCATCTCAACTAGAAATTAACAGGTGCTATTCACTGATCATACATCAATGTTTATAGTTCCTGGATAGATACTCTAATCATGATTCTGTAGTAAATTGTTGGTTGATAAGGCTTGAGAGGAGTACACCACCAAAGGGCTTTGCCCACTGAGATGCAAGATTCTCAGTTTTCTGGGCAGATTCTTGCAAAAGCCACCTGTCCATTTCAGCCCCATCACGGTAGCTTGTCTAGTCAATGCTAGCAAGACTAGCAAGCTTAAGCCATCAACTACCCACCATGGTTTGGGAATTTGAATTGCACGCACAAGCCGGCAGGTCCTGCCGTCCATTGACCACTAGGGTGACTGCCTGCTGAAGGCCAAAAGGCCTTTCCAGCTACTTGCCATACAAGTTTGCAGCTCAGGCTTGCAACTTTCAAGCCATGCTGAGAGACAAGGACTTCCCACAGCTTGTGCATCCAGATGTGTTGGGTTTAAGCTCTGAAATTTGCAATGCTCACTCATGAGATCTTTTCCCACTGGCTGTGAGGCATTATTACATCTCTGGGGAAGGTGAATTTCACTCATCAGGTGTGTGCCAAATGTGTGACTGAGTGGTGGTACCAGTTGCTCATGGTGTGGTATGCAAAAGGTGTTCCCTTGTTGACAGCCCACTATATACCTCTTAACAGCTCTTGCATACCACACTGCAATCCCCACCAAGAACATGCCAAGAAGCCCCAAGATCCACTTTCTCTGCTATCTCCACCAATACAATTCATGCATGCACAAAAATACTACCAATAGCACCTGTGTCATACAGATCCTTTGGTAAAACACCAAAGAAAACTAATCACAGTATCCTCAGTCTTTTACCAATAAGATCGGTGCAGATTGGCAGCACAGTCCAGCCTGATCCAGTCAGCCCCTCAAATAAGTTCGACAAAGTTTTTCACCTCCAGAAAAGCTTTCCAATCATCACAAACACCAATCCAAGGTGATCCACATCCTTCCAAATGATTTTGGGTCACTTCAAATTTGCCCATTCTTGGCCAATAGAACTCCAACTGAAGCAATGCCCTAAGACTGGTCTTAAGACCAATCTTACCCATTGTAAGACCAATATTACCCATCCCAGACTGATCTTACTCATCCTAAGACCAATCTTACTGATATCAGACTGATCTTACCCATCCCAGACCAATATTACCCATTGCAAGACCAAGATGTATAGTGGGTTGTCAACAAGGGATTCAGGTAGAAGGAAGCATGGGACAGTTACCCGAGGTATACTAGTGGATTATTAGGAGTTTGTTTACTTAGGTATATTTTATTCAGAGAGCTATTGGAGGACAGGAAGTTGGTGATTGGTGAGGTTTGGTATTTGGTAGTGGGTATAGTACAGCAAAAGTGGAAAGTAGGTGGAGGAGTTGTTGAATGGTTTCAAGAGAGATATTGTTGGACTTGTAGAAGGTGGTTATGATAGGTAGTTTTTTTATTGGAAATATTTGGCTGGCTGCAAGAGAAGTTATTATGAGACAATAAAGAGTGACCAGACCGGTGTTGAACTCCAACATCTGAGAGGCGTTGGCAGAGCCGGAAGAGGGGAAATCCACCACCAAAAGAAAGGAAGCTTTGATGGCGTGATGGGTGCTTTGGTAGCTGCCCTCGTCCTAGGAAATCTGCAGAGATACTACTATCCGCGGAGCCTTGAAAGAGATCCAAATGAATCCTGAAGAGCAAAAGAGAAAGATAAAACCTTGGCACTGAGCACAATCACAACCCCACTTCTAC
>KI574830.1:570-11737 GCA_000500245.1 Cronartium ribicola 11-2
GCCATGAAGATTTTTGTGGATAATGAAGGTGCGGAGGCGTTGTCAAAGAATTCATCTCACCATTCACGTTCTAAACACATTCATAATCGTTATCACTTTGTTCGACAATGCGTCAAGAATGGGGAGGTCACGGCTCATCATGTATCAACAAAGGACATGGTAGCCGATGTCTTAACAAGACCTATGTCAAAAGTTCTCCATCATCGCCAAATGTACTTACTTAATGTGACTTGAAAAGTTTTTTTTTTTCTCTCTGTCATCAGCTGGTTTCATTTGGATTTCTCCCTAGCATGGGGGGGTGTTGCGGTCTGTATGGATTCAAATCCAAATGTGTACTGAGTCTTGTTTTCCATCTAGAATAGCCTTGTACTGAGGACAGCCAGATCCACATGTAACCCCTGGGAACACGTCGTGGGATGCTTTTCCTCACTGCTTCCCATTACTCTTTCCCAGGTATGGCTTCCTTTTTCTTTTCTCATCACTCTCACTGGTGTTTCTATTATCTCTGAGACTTACTAGATAATACAAACTCACTGCTTCCCATTACGCTTTCCCAGCTCACTTCCCCACAATTCCCCACTGCATTATGGATATGGGAGGAAAGTTGGTGTGGGGCCTTGTAGAGTGTAAAGCTTTTTTACTTCTACTCACCTTCCATCTTAAATTAGCTCAGTTGTTTCTTGACAAGTTTACAGTACGGCATTGCAGAAACCGCCTACAGGCAGGGAATTTAACATAGCAATTGTCCAACTTGACAAAGTTCTGCTTGCTCAACCCTATAAGAATTTTGGCCGAACCATGCAAGGCTTGAAGTAAGGTACTTATTCCAAGGCTGTCCTTCTAAGTAGAATCTTGAGCTAAAATCAAACTCAAGATTGATTTTGGCTCTACACCTCTACTCCATTTGTACCATGACAGGCAAAGTTGAAGTCTCAAGGTGAGGCCCTCCACATGGATGTTATACACAGATTATACTTCTTATAAAAGCTACCATCCAATGCCATTGGAATCTGAGAACTCTTGGGGTTCTTCAAGGTCAACTACACTGAAAAATTACAGGCATGGGAGGGATACACACCCAGATCGTGAGTTTTTCCCGCAGAATTTCAACTTGAAGGTTTTGGTGGGAATTGAAATTTTGAGCTCTTAAGTTGGACACACAGGTTTGTATCCGCAGATCCCTTTAGTGAAACAAGCTCAGAATCTTAGGTTCTCAGTTACATTTGAGATTTTTGAGATTGACCTGATATTTTGGAGGGAAAAAGCTTGAGATACAATTTTGTATCCTATTGATGTGTAGCACTGAAACACAAATTTTGAGAAATTCAAAATCACTGACTTCACAATTTTGGGTCACAATTGAGATACACTTCCTCAATCATATGGTTCAAAATTTCTGCTCACAAGGAGGTGAGTAAATGTTAGTATCCCAAGTCCATTGGCACAATACAGAAAAGTAACAGCATCAGCATAGTATTATAGCCCACTCAAATTTCCATATACCCCCTGCTCTCCGTCACCCCCAGTCTCTTTTCCCTCATCTGCAAAAAGAGACTGTGAGTAAAACACCCAAACCTTTTTTCATTCATTCCTTTTCTTTTCTCTCCCTCTCTATTTCTCAAAGAACCTTAATCTTCATTGTCCACGTCATAGACCTAGAACTTACAAACATGACAATCCCTCATACTGTTTCACTCCTGCAGATACGTGCATAGCTCACTTTAAATCCGCAGATCACGAGCAACATACTGCTCACCAGTCATACCACCACTAAACTGATCATTCATCACTTCACGCTTTCCTCTTTAGGTCAGCGCAATTTTTGATCAGGGCAAGTGCAGAGGTCAGATTGGTTTCTTAACCAGTACTACCTTACTCATTCATAGGGGCACTCGAGCTTAGTTATACCTGTGTTCTGAGCATTCACAGTAAATAAGTCTGGCCGCAGATTGTTCACAGAGGTAAACGTAGTGGTTGCTTTGTGGGATTTATCGTTTCTTTAGTAACATTGGCGGCAAAAAGTTTCTCACCTTAAACTGGCACAGCGGGCTTAGCTGTGCATCAGTATATAATCTAGACTACCTCAGAAGGCCTTGGGAAGCCTTAGCCTCTTTGGACCCCCGCTCAGTTATTCACTCAGACATCCTGCCCTCAACCCATATTCCTCTTCATTGTTTTCACTGCCAGCATCAAAAATGCTCCCACATGGGAAAATGGTTCTCTCAAGGATAGAATGAACAACTTGTACCTTTCCCCCTCAAAAAAAAAAAAAAAAAAATGCTTGGGGTTGCTGAGGATTTTATTTATTTTTTGTTCTCAGGTTTTTCAACAAAAAATTACTTGGAAAGAAAAAAAAAAAAAAAAACTTCTTTGCTCAGTTGTGCTCATTTTTGTTCAACAATTTTTTTGTTTTGTTTTGGATTTGGGGGAATTGTTTTTTTGGTAGTGCCACATATTTATAATTTCATTTTACCTGCTGAGCTTATTAGTCCAAATGGGAGAAATCATAATGCTGGAAGTGATTGAGGGGATAAAAGGGAAGGGTCATGAATCATGGCTGGGAAGTCAGTGTTGAACAGTAGTGATGAGTCGCACAGTTGCTGTCTGATGTGGAACGTTGTGCAGGGGTGGTGGTGCTTAGCTCAATCTAAGCATCCAAGCACAAATACGAGAAAGAGGCTGTAAAAGAATTTCTTGCAAATGTGAAAAAAAATCGGGAACAAAATTCCGCTCACTCCCTTGTGAGCAGATTCATTGGACCATGTGAATGCAAGGATGGTATCTGAATTGACCCATCAGTCAGTAGTGAGAAGTTAGAGGGCTGACTCTGGTAAAAAAAAAAAGAAGCTTCAATAGGGATGACTGGGTCAAAGTAGGTACACCACAATCCCCCACTGAAAATTCTCAAATTTATATCACCGAGGGTGTTGACTTTGAAACAAGTCCTTGTTACACGTCTGGGGTGGTTTGTATCATGGAACTTTTTCGAAGTTAGAGACATTGCGCTGGGGCTGTAATAATGCTACCACCTCAAGACCACAATCTCAAGTTGAGAAAGTGAGAAATTAATCCCAGGTTCAAATTGGTTTTGACTTCCAATGCAGTTCCCTTGGAATCAAATACACACTACATGTTGTCAATGATAAAAACCCTTTGAATATAGATTATCTGAGGTGATCATCAGTTTTCAGTCCAACCTTTTCTTGAGCTCAATAAGACCTATGAAGTCATGGCTTGAAACTTGTCAGAAGCTTAACTCTGTCACCGAAGCTGGTGTTTTATCGAGTCTTTTTTGGGGGGATTACTCGATCAGTGTAATGTTCGAACACGGGTAATTCAAGTTTCTGATGTGTTGATTGATGGTCGGGCTTCTCGACTTGACCACTTCCTTTTCTCAATTTTCGTCAAACTTTCTCGAGTCACCACCCCCTTTCATCAGTCCCAACACCCATTTCACCCTCGTCAACCTCATCACCATGCCCGTACTCGACACCAATCCACCCAACAATATCACTCATCAACGTGTCTCAATCACTTCAATGATAACCAAGTTATTATCAAGAAATCAAAATCGTCGTCGGAAAGCTTACAATCAATTCATCATGAAATCTTACCCTATATCCCATCTTACCACTTTCTTACGTCCAACTCAACCAGCCATCTCACTCTCACACGACCGTACACTACCAATTAGAATTAGACCCGTAAGCTTATTCGACATCTAAAACGAATCAAACCTACAATTTATCTCTGATTACCCATGGAGTTTTTTAACTTCATCAAGGCTTTCTTACTCGCTACTCTACTTACCATCACCATCCTCGCTATCATTGGCTTTCACCCTTCCATTCACGCCTTCATAGCTCTACCCAAAAAAGTCAGTCACAAAAAAATCCAAATTAACTTCAATCTATTTGAACCTCCCTCCTTTTGCCATTCCACTCATCCATTAGACCTTCTCCTTCGTTCCCATTCTTATAGCTTTTTCACTTCTTCTCCTGTAAGTTGAACCTTTTCATTCACTCTCTATCTCTCTCTGCTGATCTGACTTTTTGTTTTATTATTCTTACAGTCTCTCTAGTCACCGGATTATTTTATTCAATCACAGATATAGATGATTCATTGAATTTCATATGGTATTGGAAACACTTCAGTACACTCTTGACAATCTTAATTTGTTTCATATTTGGAGGTGTTGGTACCGAACTCATTCAACTCTTACTCCCATGGAAAGTTTTTGCCGTAAGTTTTTTTTTTGTCATTCTTTAAATCTCACCCCTAAAGAAAAAAAATGATGTTCTGATTTTTTTGATTTTTTTTCAAAAAGTGGGGTGATTTATTAGCTAATTTATTGGGTTGTTTTATTGGTTATCAAATTTCAAGATCATCACATAAAACTTATAAAAAACAAAAAGAATTACAAACTTTATATGAACCACTTAATAGAAATTTTTCAGAAATTGAACAAGATGAATTAGATGAAGATGAACAATCTGTTGAATTTGGTAAAACATTTCTTAATTCTAATCATCCTTCACTTCAAAATGTTTGGTCAGATAATTTGGATGAGGAAAGTACTGAATATTTTAGGTTTAATGATGATGATGATCATGAAACAGAAGGTAGATGAGTGAAGTGTTGAAAGTAAAAGATTTTTTTTAAATTGACACACTAGGTGTTCTCATTAAAATTGATCTTCTTTTTTTCAATGTATATACCATTCAATTGATTACCACTTCTTTGTCTTCTTTTGGTTTTGTTGATCTATATCCCCAGTTTTGTGTCATTGATCTTTCTTTTTTTTGGGGGTTTCAGATTACAAAAATGTGTTTTGTTGCAAGATGAAAGTTTTCTGGGTTTGTGCAAAGACAATCAATTGAAAAATCACAACTTGCTTATACATGCCCTTGGTTCTTTGTTGTGATTATCCTTGAATTCATTCAAGGCTGAAGAAAAATATGTTCATTAACTTGGATTTAAGTCAAGGACCTGTCCCGTTTCTTTTTGAAAGGGTGGAGGGGGATTAAAAACAAAAACATCATTGTCAGTTTACCAATCAACAGAATAGGTCAAGATGAACACAGCAGGTATCAAGAGATCAAATAGGACATGAATATATACGACCTGGAGTCCAAAAGCCAAAAGACTTCACCACCAAGATATATCTAATGTGCCACATTAAGCCCACACAACCAGCATGATTCCCTTGGACCATTTGATCATCCAAGGACTTTTTGAACCCAAGGCAATTCCACACCACCAGCGAGATTGTGTCAGACGCTTGTGGAATCCAAGTTTTGCATGAGATGTAGCTTGTCCAATTCTAATTATGTCATTATCAAAAACCCTTAAAGAAAGGCATCATAGAATCCGTAAAGGAATTTGACTCTTAAAAAGTACAAGAGATTATAAAAAAAAAATGTTCAAAAACATTAAAAAGAATTACAAAACTTTCGAGGGTTGAACAGAACTCATGTAAGATAATGGGTCAGATAATTGTTTAGAAGCAGGAACAAAAGAAAAACTTTTGAAAAAAAAAAAGTCAAGCTTTTTTTCAGCTCTGCAGAACACTACAATTTCCATTATTATTATTATTTACTATTTCAGACTCCTCTTTCTCCTTTCACTTAAGCAAATCATCAACAAGACCCACCTCCTGGCCAAGTTTTTTTTTTTTCTTTTTTTTTTAAGAGAAAGTTTTTTATGAATCACCTCTGATGTCACTTTGTAAGAGTTAAGGAAGTCCAGACTGTGCTTCTTTCCTATTCTTGAGATACTATTTTTGACATCTTTTCTTGCGACTGACTGATCAACAGAATTCAGGCAGGTATTAGCAACACACGATCCGAGCATTGTAAATATCGTTGACCTGCGAATTTTGTGAAAGTAGTCATCCAGCGCCAAAGGTTTCAATTTGAGAAACAGTTCCTTGGAACGCATATGAAGGGAGAAGTACTCAAGTTGTCGGGCCTGGATTTCGCCTTTGAGCGTATTCTTCACCACCAAGATTTGCCCCACTATTCCACCGCTTCGCATCTGGGGGTAGTTTGTCCTCCGTGACTCTCATCAGGCACAAGAAGACATGTTTGGTTCTATCGAACGGGTTCGATGGTGGCCTGTTCATCCCATCATTCATAATCTGGTATGTCCTGGTGTTTACTCGCCATTCTCTAGGGCCTTTAGACAGCTTTTGTGAGCTCGCAAACGAAAATGTGCACTGATTCGGCATAACCACGGGACTTTGGCCTGTAACCAATGCGTGACTAGAGAGAATGGTTGTCATCAGTCAACTGTAACTTCTTTCTACCAATTCGATGATTACAAGACGACTAATGAATCGGAGATCAGGAATCAAAACTCCCGATTTGAAAGCTTCTTCAATGGTCGTGCGCACCTTTCCAGCAAAAATAGTCTCAGGCGTGTAACGAGAAATGAATGACTCTACATCAGGCCATCTGACCGATATTCCAGTAGTAGAAAAACGTTTAGCTGCGTTGTGGACGTGCGAAGCATCAAACACTGTTGCTAGACGCTGAGCGATCTCAGAGCCCAGATGATGTATACCGATACCTAGAGCCATACGTAGGCATTCACAAAGCAATGAGTTGGATTTGAGAAGGGGGTACGGTCTGACCACATCTCAATCTGTTCAATTTTTTACCTTCGATTTAGCAACGTAACCTTTTAGCAAAGCTCGCTTAATCAATTGGTCCTGAAGTTGGTCCATAGCCTTCCAAGTCAGTGATGGAAGCTTCTCTTGTTCTCCGATCTTTCTATATTCATCGAGGGTTAAATCAGCCTGTTTCGTGAACGCTTGTGACTCGTCAAACGGGTTGAGTTCCGTCGACTCCGAGAGTACGGCGTTTGTGGCAAGGAGTAACTCGGCGGCAAATACCAGCCACGCAGACACACGTTTCTGGTTGGTGTACATACTCGCAGACCCGCTAAGAGAGGATCGTCCCATCGACGCGGACCTTCGCTGGTTTCAAGTTGGCAAGCTTCGGAACGTGGGTGTGCTAGAGTGCCTTGATCCAGTTGGAAGGTATGAAAATCGCTGAGTTTCGAACGGTCGGCACACCAATCACTCATCTCATAGAATCCCGGTGGCACTAGTGCTGTAAATGGGAGCTTGAGTCCCTGTTCTTCAAGCGAAACAAGGATTCTCGCAGTCCGCCAGAACAAGAAACGAGTGACTTCATTCTCCTCACGTTCCGAACCAGCCTTTGAATCCTCAGGTAAAGGTGTATGGCGTGGAAGCATAAGTGCATTAGAAGAGGTCCAATCTGATGATAACCAAGGGGTTCTCCGGCAAAGAGCTTGAAAGTAACAAAAAGTTCCGCCTCATGACCCTGCTGAATGTCCATGATGGACATCGTGGACGTGACAACCTTGACTGGGGTTGCATTTGTAGTCGTCTTACCAGGTTCTTTCCTTGGGAATTTCATAGGCTGATATGAGCCAACGACAGACATCACTCGTATGTCGCTTATAGGTATTATACGTGGTAAGAAACGAGTTCGTAGCTAAAGTCATTGCAACCAATCACGCAATCCCGAAGGATAAAGACCTGTGAGAAAACCGTTCTGAGTATAGCAAGCAGGGTAAAGTTACTTGAGAAAATTTGGGCTGAACCTCTCATGAGGGGAAAAAATTATTAGTCAGTATCAGACTATATGCCCGTAGTGTGGCAAAAGAAGGTTGATAGGCGGGAAAGACTTACCTGATATTCCTGAAAGAAAACAAAATTGATCATTAAAAGTTTAGAAAGATGCGCCTTTGTTGTGATAGACTGAGAGGTAGCTCGAGCTTGACTTCAACGGTGATTGGACTCGTTGGGAGCAGGTGAAAGGGTGCCTTTGTGAGGGCATTTTCAAACTTCACAAGGTCTATTTACTCCCCCTAAGAAATGCTAGTCTCAAACCCTCTCATGTCCCACGATGTCACTGTAACATCCGACAGATCTTGCTTTATTCTTGTGGACAGGATGCAGTCAAGCAGATGTAGGTGTGTTGCCTTCAGAGATAATGATGTGTCTTCATCATAAGGAATCACGTTCAATCAAGTTGCTGAAATCTGGAACCAGAAGCCCACGAAGTGTGTTTCTTCAAGAGTCCGTATAGAATGCTCAGCTTGTGTAGAGGGGAGAGCTATCTTCCTCATGGGTAAAAAAAAGTAAACCTGGAGGAACCCTTTCTTGGATTCCTGCAGCTACATCCTGATTTGGTTATACATAGCTCTGGCAATGAGTCTCAGAAATTCAGCAAACTGAACTCTTGTATGAAAATATCCACTCCTGAGTGTTCCTGTGGGTGCAGAGCATGGCTTGGGAATTTTATATAGGATTCCCTGGATTAATCTGTCTGTGGAAATGGAGATGTTGAGACAGGATGTGACCAACCCAACTTGAGTGTGGAATGCAAGCTGTGGCCATGACACATGTAGCGGGTCCGAGTACCGGGTCACTTGTCTCTCTCCCTTTCTCTCTCTTAGGCCCTTTACCAGTCCGACCTGTGCCGAATGACATCGATGGCGTCCAATCGACTCACCCCAATACTGCTCGATGGCATTCTCCGTCGTCAATCTACCTCTAAACTTGCCACCTCAGCTTCTCTCACACCCCTGATCCCTAAGGTACGTGCTCCACGCCCAACGGCTGAAGACCGAAGCTAGCCTCTTTGCTTCCCTCGCGCACTCACGTCCTCCTTATCATCCGATCTCAGCGTCTACGCCATGACCTCGTCAAACACACTACCACCGGCCGCCTCGTCCAATCCGCCGGTCCACCCGGACGTCACGCCAATGCAGGTCAGACAGTGACAGTCTTCGGAGCGACAGGATTCTTAGGCCGGTACCTCGTTCACAAGCTAGCCAAGCGAGGCACACAAGTAATCGTACCTTACCGAGACGAGGACTCAAAACGTCACTTACGCGTGATGGGTGACTTGGGCCAAATCGTACCACTCGAGTTCGATCTCTCAAACGAGACTTTTATCGACGACTGTCTTCGACACTCAGATGTGGTTTATAACCTTATCGGAAGAGAATATGAAACAAAGAATTACAAATTCGAAGATGTCTTTGTTACCGGTGCAGCAAAACTTGCTGAACGTGCTCGAAACGCTGGAGTTGGAAGATTCATTCAACTCTCTCACCTCAATGCGGATGTGGGATCAGTATCAAAGTACTATCGAGCAAAGGCTCTCGGGGAACAGCTTGTTAGGGAAATCTTCCCTGGTGCTACGATTGTTAGGCCTAGCACTTTCTTTGGACCTGAGGATAAATTCTTGAATAAGATGGTCACCAAGCCATTTACCTTCAAGATTAACAGTCTCGATACTCAAGTCCGGCCTGTGCATGTACGTACTCTTTCTCTACTCTATATCTACCAAAACTTTGTACTAAGGTTTGGTGTGATATAGGTACTGGATGTAGCAGAAGCACTCGAAATGATGAGTCGAGCGCCTTCAACAATCGGTCAAACTTTTGAGTTAGCAGGTCCACGTACTTATTCCTACGAAGAACTTTTCGAGGTATTAGAAGCTTTGACGCTCAAGTCGCTCACACCTACTATCGGCCTACCCGTTTGGCTACTGAAGCTTTGGTGTAAAACTATCGATAGGTTGGTCTGGTGGCCAACGTTAAGCGAAGATGAGATCGTACGTAGATCGATAGATGATCGTGAGACGCTCTCCGAAGGTGCACATGGCTTTGAGTATTTCGGGATTCAACCTGAGCTCGTCGAACATGCTGCGATCAGCTATCTAAGATACTACCGATCATCGTACGTAGTTTTCTTTTTTTTTTTTTGCAGGTTCATTTTAGAATGCTGATCGATGCTCATTGTCTCCTTTGATATCCCTGTTAATTCTTGTAGCTCGAACTTTGATTTACCAATTCAAGAAGGAGGCATGAAACTCAAACAGCCTCCTTACAATGTCATGCAATGATTAGGTTGTGTTTAATTTCATCCTTTTATCCTTTTTTTCTAGAGTCACGTATGACAATTAACAAGTGTTTGAAAAGTGAACAAGCAAAAAGCTGAAAATCTCAGAGATTCCGTATGGTGATTGTTGTGGTTACCTTGCTGATACCTGAGGAAGACTTTAGTAAACCAGGTCGGGTTTAAACCCAAACCCGTTGTCACAACCCTAGTCAATTCCTCGAAAGCTGTTTTGTCTTTGATTTCAGGTTCTCTCTGAGTACACAAGAAAACATGCTGTGTAATGATCAAGGATTCAAAATACATACAAAGATGAGACTGATATGGAAAACTAGAGAATCTAAGACTGGTTGTAAGCAAAGAAAGAGTGCGAATCTTCAGAAATCAAATCAAGATTTAATCTCTTGCCATTGAACTCTCATGGTGAAGTGGGGTAGATAGAGTTTCAACCCCTGCCATTGCGATGCTCAGAAAGGGGAGCTGTATTGAAGTATCATTTAACATCTATTCAACAAAAACTAGAAACTTTCTGGGACCAATCTCCATTTCTCTAAAATCCCAAGTCTCTGGTCAATAAGCATTGTGGGATTTTCCTTCTATAACTTCAAAATTGACATTATCAATCAGCTGACTAAGAAGAAGGATTTAAAATGCTGTAGTGATGAAAACACTGGACATACAGCTTTCTTCTCATCTTTGAAGTATTGTGGTAGTGATATTTTCAAGTCAAAACATTTGGGGAAGAAGGCAAAAAGTGAATTTTCCCAGATGTAAAGTAGAAAGGTAAATTACAACTTTCTTATAGCACTCATTTTTTTTTTTCAATTTGAATACCTGTTAACAAATATGGATCATTACCAAACCTCCTGTTACTTGGATGAACCTTTTTTTTTTTTACTTTTTTTTTTTTACTACTTGTATTAAATGCACCAGAGATAAAATGAAAATTTGGTAGATTTTGGTTGGGTGGAGTATAAGGTAATGTGGAAATAGTATGTGAGTCTAAGATAGTTGTCTTTTTATTACTAAAATAAATCGGACAAGTGAAAAAGCGTTGTTGGTGTAGCGGTTAGCATTGAAGCCTTCCAAAAAAGAATAGCTTTAGTCCTGGGTTCGAATCCCGGACAACGCACAAGCTTTTTTTCTATCTCTCGTCTCATGGAGGGAAGTTGTGGGATTAAGTTGGCAGAAGTTTTTTTTCCTAGCATGTTTTTTTTTTTTTTTTTT
>AWVX01049805.1:0-17620 GCA_000500245.1 Cronartium ribicola 11-2
GTTCCGTCCATTATTAGCCTAAAAAACTATTTAATAAAATGACCAAACCAGTTTTTATACAATATTGATGTGTTATTTGTAATAAAAGCTCAATAAAACTCTTGCTCTGATTTCTGACATGAGTCTATATCAAGTCCATTATTATCTCAAATCAAATCAAAACAAAATCCTTTATAAAAAATTAATTCTTCAACTTTTAAATACACGTTCTGAATCCAATTTAGGGTGACCAGGGAATTAAAGAGCTTAGCAAAGAAAAACATCAGGTCAATTCACAAATATGAAGCTCATTCTGATCAAGCAAGTAAACACACCCGTACGTGTACAACAATACCAACTCAACTGGTCAGGAGCTCTTTCCTGACCTTCTCCTTTGTGGAAGCCAACAACCCGGAACTGCTCAGCTCAGGTACAACCACCCATTCCTCTTTCCCAACTGTCCTTAATTTCACAAACTCTGGACACACGCTTGCCAAAAGCTTGATCGAGTCAATCGCCTCGCCTTTATAAGCAAAAACCATCAGTTTCTTTCAACTGAGTACAGATGGAGAAAAAAAAAAAAAAAAAACCTTCGGAGAGCGCTACCCTACTGCTCTTGGCCACCACCTCTGCCAGTTCTCCTAGCACCATCGACGGTTTCTTTCGACTCGGCGAACTCAACGGAGACACAAACACCCTGTATTTCATCGGCTTGGCTTCTTCAGGCCTGGTTTGTAGAAAAAAGAAAGAAAGAAAGAACGAACATATAGACACTCTCGACTAGCTCTGGTAAGCGAGATAAAATGCTCTTCTTTCTTAGCTCTGCTCTTACGCTCTCTTCGCTCTCTTGCTTCCGCGCTGCTTCCTTCGCCTTAATCTGTAGATGAGCGAGCTATCAGTCCACTTCACTTTAAATATTGAAACGTGTCCAGAGTTCACTCAACTCGTTCCATTAGACTCATCGCTCGGCCCTCTGTAGTTATCGAAGGCCCTTCAGAAGCTTTCGCCCGCTTCAAATCCCGCTCCGGTGTTTGTGGTACTGCAACTCGGACACGCTTCTTCTTTACCGACGTTGGTGCAGGTGGTAAAGGAAGCTGGGCCATCGGTACCTGTTGGCCCTGACTACTCTCAAAATGAGCTTCTAGCCTCCGCCGTACCTCTGCCTTACGCGCTTCTACTTGACTGCTCCACATCGCAATCACATTCATCCCATTCAGGCTCTTCGACTTTCCTGATGATGTCTGCTCCGGCTGAGGCTTCGATTTTCCAGGTGAACATAGCGTAAATGCTGGCCGATATTCGTTCTCTCGCGCAGTAAGCTCAATCCCAAGCCCGTACGCAGATACGACAAATCCAAGCCCTCCTTCGTCTTCTGATTTCCAAATCCAGAGTAGTTGAGAGAGCTCTGTGTCGGTGAACCGTTTCCCGGACCCACGTTCGACGATCGGGCGAAGGTCAGGCCAGGAGATAAGGTTAGAAAGTCTGAAGGTCTTGAGCGTCGATGAAGACGGCTCATCGGGATCGGGGGTGCGCATGCGATCGGAGCGGGAAGGAGTAGTAGTAGTAGTGGTGGTGGTGGTGGTGGTCAGGGTAGTTCGGGTGCCTTCGGTTGCCAGGTGAAGGAGAAGCGCACGTTCGACGGCGGCATGTAGCGCGAGCAAGTTGTGGGAAGCAGGGTCCTCAGGTAAAGGTACGAGCGGTGGTGGGGCGCGAGCCTTGGCCTTTGGGCGTGGGCTCGAGCCAGGCGAGTCCCGCGCGAGGAGGAGCGTCTGAATGTTTGCCCGCGTAGGCGTTCCAAGTGGTGGTGGGGGTTGAACGTCAAGTTCAGACGAAACTTCCGAACGCGTATCTTCCTCAGCCATGTTTAGAGGCAATGCAGGGCGATTTGGGGATTGTAGGCTAGCCTTGGTGGGTGATTGGTTGGTGCCTATGAGTTGGGTGGCGAGAGGAAGGCGAGAGCGAGGACAGACAGGTACGGCAGGTGGCGAGAAGTCGTTCAAAGGTGTCTTCAAGTCGAGGTAAGTGAGATGAGGGCTCACAAGCTTCAAGTTTGGCTTGCTAGGCGATTGGTGCGCTTGTCTGATATGAGTAGCGATCTGGGCAGTGCAGGCAAGATGTGATCGGGGCCAAACAGGTACGGAAGGTGGCGAGAGGTCGTTCGAAGGTGTCTTCAAGTCGAGGGAACTGAGACGAGGGCTCGAAAGCTCCAAGTTTGGCTTGGTGGGCGATTGGTGTGCGTGGTGGATATGAGGAGCGAGCGGGAGAGAAGACCGAGGACAGGGTGCGAGAGAGGGTGGTGAGCGGTCGTTCAAGGGTGTTGTGAGTTCGAGCGGTTCAAGGTCGGCAGGAAGTGGCGTTGGGCGAAATGGGCTGGAGAGACGCTTGATCGGACTGTGATGCGTGGTTTGTGGAGAGACGGGAGTTTGTTGAGACGAGTTGACGGTCGTGGGACGAGTAGGTGAGGATGAGGTAGGGAAGATGTTGGAAGAGGGCAAGGCTTGGTTGGGAGGTCGAGTCAGATGACTTGGTGGGGTGATGAAGGAGAGGTTTGGGTGAGACGGTCGATTGAGTTTGGGTCCACCGTGACCGGTTCCACTTGGGCGATGGAGGGATTGGGATAAGTTCACACGTAGATTTAGTATAAGTACACCAACACCGGATATCAGGCAAGCAACCAAACACTCAAGTCTTTCTCACCTACCTCTGGTTGAGGGCCGTTGCCGGTCGCGAATGACCCAACATCCGAGCCCGTGCCGTTGAACGTATCTTTTCTACCAAAAAACTTCCAGTCTCATGGCCAGGCTGTGGTGGAAGTTCGGGTGATAATAACAAGGACGAAGGTACTCTATTCAAGCCCATGATGAGTACAGAGGAGACAGTACGTGTTGGAGAAGTTGAAGTGAGTTCGACCAGAAGATATTCTCATCCAGGCCTAAACAAGTCAAACCATCTTAACTTTCAGCCGCAAAGAACCATAACCGCAGGCGAACGCATTCAGAACAACTTACAGTAAGTCAAATAAATCAACAAAATCGGTGAAATCCTATGAGATTCTTCGCGATTAATTCTCAGAATGATGGTCGGAACTTATGAAATCGAGAGAGTGATATCATTTGGGCCATCGGTAGAATCATAATAGACGCGTCCAAGTTTGGAACTGACTGCTCTTGCCTCACCATGACCCTCCCTCTGAGTGATGTTGAGGTTTATCAAACGCAAAGCACTTGAAAAAACATCCTCGTCTTCTGAGCTTGACAACCCTCAACTCCAAAGGCAAACAAACCACTGCAACTGATTCTGAATGCCTTTCCACCTCACACACAATGGTCAGATCATCACTTGGTTATGGTGTATAGCTCAGCATTCTTTATCTGGTATGACAAATGGTACAAAAAGTCCTTGGATTAGATCACCAATACAACTAGGCTTTTGTAGAGTGTTGTTGATTCATCAATAAGTTAGTGAATACTTTAACCTGTTAAAACATCTGTTAAAGTCTTGTATTATATCTAATCTTAGAGAGGCATTTATTTATTCTTTTGTTGAATTAGAAAAGTCCCTCACATGCTCTGCCTTTGCTCAGCACATTGGGAATTCTACAACACTCACTTGCAATAGTTTAAGAAGAATTTGGAGTTGATCAGTATATGAGAAGCATTTGGCAACATTTTACCGCTCTTGGAAGAATTTCAAGCCAAGTTGGGCATGTTTTTCCGTTAGCAACAGCGGTAAAACACTGGATGATTGATGTGACGTAAGTACACCCATAGATATTTTGTTCTTTCCATTCAGTTATAAACTTATTTTTTGAACCTGATCAAGCTCTCTTTCTCCCATTTGCTCTTCACATGATGTTGGCAATGCTTTTTCCAAAACACGTGACCTGCTACCACCGCTATAATGCAAACCAAACTTATACACACACACACACTCACACTCAAAGTGATTCAAAAGTATATATGGAAATGCAAATGAAGCCCTGATTCATCAAATGAGTTCCCTGGTTCATTGATTGATGAGAGTATTCTGTGTGTGAACTCACTAATAGAGTGTCCAACTTGTGAGAGGGCCTCGATGATTGATGGTTTGAATTGCACAAACTCAAACAGATACCAATATCCAGATGTTGAGTCAAAATTCCCACTGAGGTACAATCTTATCAGCCTTAAATCAAAGGCCACATTTGATATCTCAACTTACCATTTTCCAAAGTGGAAAGGTCAAAAAAAAAATGGTTGGTCATATGCCTTACAATTTAGACCACGAGTCTTGGATTACATGTGGAGTCAAGAGCATGATGTGGTCTCTCTGGTTGGTTTTTCAACTCGAGTATCTTTACTGTGGATTTTGAGTACCAATCTCTCTCTCTCTTGTTGAAGGGAGGATCAGTAGTCACATGAGAAGGATCAAAGTTCACTTCTCAAAATCTCTCATGCGAGTTTTTTCAAAAAAGGCACAAAAATATACCATTTCATTGCTATCAGATATCTGAACTTCCAAACTTGCTGTGTAGAGGGAAACCCACCTTGTGTCTCGAAAAAAAAAAGCAGCTTCACTAAATAGGAAACCAAAATAAAAAGAAATCACATAAAATGGGGCATTTCATCACCATCCAAAGTTAAGGCATCCAAACTGGCCCCGTAGCAGGTGAACCATCTCTTAGCTCACAAAATAAATTGGGTCCACTGGGTTCAAAGTTGGTTTGGGATAAGAAAAAAACAGTGATGGCAGGGTAGGTTTGGACTCAAAGTCTCAATCATAGAGGTGGTGAACTGGGGGTAAGCCATAGAGGGTGAAAAATCACAGCCTCACACTAATGCTGAAGTTTGAAACAAGTGACACCTTTGACATGATTGTTGGTCAGACCAAAGGGGAAAAAAAAAAAAGCCATGATAAGTGGAAAGTAAGCAATGTATCAGTACAACTCCAAGCCAAGGAAGGATGAGATAACAATAAAAGCACTACAGGTCATACATCTGAATTATTGGTCAATTAGCTGTTCACTCCCTCAATCAAAGCCAAAAAAGTTCCCAACCTTTGAAGAGGTGAAAAAAACCCAATGCTCAAGGAAGTGGATGATCTGATGTCACCCACATCTTGGATTGTGGTTGGCAATGTAGAGACAATGAACTATGTTTCCAATAAAATATTGAACCCGCAACCCTCTGACTCTGAACAAGTGCTCCAACCATTGAGCTATGTACACTTAGCACTACAACAGGTGTGTATGAATAGATATGCTCATGGAGTCAACTCAATAGTTCCCTCATACTGTGGTGATACATAATGTAAGTACACTTTTTCTACATCTCAACAGGAAAAATCAACAGGGGAAATGTAATAAATGTATCTACCATGCAGGCATATTCACACTTTGAGCACTTCTTCTTTTGAGGAGCCATAATGGTTACTGACATACCAAAAAAAAAAAGGGAACGTGTGGGCACTGGAGGGCATAAAAAAAAAAGTACTGGTCAATCTACAGAGGAGCAGATACAAAAAAGAGGAGAAGAAAAGATTGGTAAGACCTTATATGTATTTATA
The DNA here is from genome assembly GCA_000500245.1 of Cronartium ribicola 11-2. Lineage (NCBI taxonomy): Eukaryota > Fungi > Basidiomycota > Pucciniomycetes > Pucciniales > Coleosporiaceae > Cronartium > Cronartium ribicola. The sequence goes on from AWVX01049805.1 coordinate 5,524, forward strand.
CCTACTTGAGGGGCAAAGGCATACAAAAGAGACATGTTCATTACTTGTACTATCCTAGACCCTTGGCTCAAATAGGTGCTGGATACAACACAGGTTGGGACTTCCTTTCCTGCTTCTGAAAAAAAAAACCCCTATCTATCAGGGGGTAGCTTCTGTCAGGCTACCATTGGGCTAGGAAAATAAGGAAGGGAGAGCCCTAAGACTTACTCCTTCTATGAAACAACTTAGCTAGAAATCTGGGGAATCCCCAAGTACTGAATTCAGCTAGTTGACCTTTATACAATGGATTTGCACTCTCAATAGAGGACCTCCTTGTAGAGGATTTGGATGCTCAATAGAATCCCTTTGGACCAATGTATAGTGTGAGTGTATCAATTCCATCGACACAAGCACTAGCATACAGATGTATCCTTATACCCAGTGCCAACTTTGAATATACCTCCCTCTCACCAAACCCAATCCCGATCTCTTTTCCCCATCTGCGAAAAGAGATCATGAGTAATACCCCTTCACACTTCAACCCATTTCTCTCTTCTTTTCTCTCTCTTTTTCTCACTATCCACAATCATCATGTCAAGTAGTTAAAAAACCACACTCTCGTGTCCTTGTCACTTAAGTTTCAGTCAGGTTGAAAGTATGCAGATCATGGGCAAAGCAAAGCTCACACCTCCATCTCCCTATCCATTCCTCATCGTGTAACCTTTGTTTAGGTACTATACATTTCTCAGCATTATTTTCATCAGAGATCTCACTTTTATTCTTTCTCTCATTTCTGTCTTTTCTCTTGTCTCAGGTTAGCACACATCTCCATAGGGCAGGAGTTCAGTGTTGAGGACAGAACCTCAGGTATCATCCTTTTTCATATCAGGTACATACTCACTTTTTCCTTCATCAATGCAATACTATCTGCGAAAAGAGATCTTTCAGTCAGGTTGAAAGTATGCAGATCACGGGCAAAGCAAAGCTCACACCTCCATCTCCCTATCCATTCCTCATCATGTAACCTTTGTTTAGGTCAGCACACATCTCCATAGGGCAGGAGTTCAGTGTTGAGGACAGAACCTCACGTATCATCCATTTTCATATCAGGTCATATACCCTGTTCCTAGACACTCACATATAGGGAGGAGCTGCTGCAGTTAGGCCTGCAGTTCTAACTACCTGTGGCTCTACTCCTTCTTGGTGTTCAGCAGGAGGCACTTTAGTTGATGTCGGTAATTTCCTCTAGCCCTTGTAGTCCAGGGGACAAGAGACAATCAAGTGAAGGTTACCAACCTTATAGATGGCCCTTATTTACTTCCACCTGATACATAGTGCATTATTGAGCAGATGTCTCTTTTATCAGAATCCTCACGCGTGTGCTGTTGTGTGGTACGGTGGTTGTGGTAAAAGGTGAGGAGAGGGAGACATCTCTGATCTGGAGGGGTGGGTTTAGATACCTTGCCCTCAGGCTTGTCCCTGACTATTAGACCAGTTGTTCTACTTGTGGTTCCAAGGTTGCCATGGTGACCTTTGACCCTTGTGGTCATACACTTCTCACAAGCCAATTTATTAGGCCTTGTCATAGGTATATCTACAATAGACTCTTGATACTTGAGCCTGAGGTGTAATTGTTACATATGTTATTGCATATGTAATCTTAATCATTACCTCTTAATATATGATTTAATTATCACAGTGTAATTTACCTTGAATTACACTCGATTACTATATGTAATTCTATTACCTGCAACCTACGGGACTGTTGAGTTGTCCCCAGGGCTGACACTATCTCAGATCCTTGCCTCAAATGAGTACTGACTGGTACGCTGGTTGATGCTGCTTGGGAACTTTACTGATTCTTGGATACCTTATTCTGATCAAGACTGGCGTCAGATGAAACCAGTATCTTGGCGTAAGGTGTTGAATTGGTCCGAGATGTTAAACTGTTGAGACGTAGAAAGTGGTTCGGAGGTGTTTGAGACAATCAGAATTGCTTCTAGGGCTTAGCTTCTTCAACGAGAGTGGTTGGGGTGAGTCTGTGGGGTCGAAAATACGGGAGGATATCGAAGAGCTGGTCAGTGGCGAAGTGTGATGATCGGACTAGGGATTCTTGGCGTTTTAGACTTTGTGAGACAAACTGATACAGTTATCGTATGTCAAGTAAGATATATAAAATTTTGGCGAGGTAAAGGTACAAAATAATTTGATGAAAAACAAGAGAACAAAGCGAGGTAACACTAGAAATGTTTAAAATAAGATGTATAAAGTTTTGGTGAGGAGTAATGTAAAATTAAAACTATTTATAGAGCAGTAAACGCGTACAACACGACCAGTCCTGAGTCGAAGCTCAATCTAAAAGGTATACAGGAAATGAAAAATAAACACTGAAGAAAACTAAAAAAATTAATTAAAATAAGGAAAACTAGAGATGAGAGGCGTAACCACCATAAAACATGCTGCAACATTTCATCTTGAGCTTTGTGAAATTGAAAAAAAAAAGAAACAATAAAGATAAAATCATTATATGAAGGGTGCAGTGTAAGTCAAGAGTCGAGATCCATCCGGATGATATATACGGATTGACTAACAATAAGTTGTCTCAGTAAACTCAAAGGTCACATCCGCTGCCCGGGTGTAAAGAGCTATAAAGAGTGTTTCACTAATATTTTAGCCTATCTTAGATGGGTCTATGAACTTCCCTTACATTCTACATAAGCTGTGCAACAATTTATAATGTCGGTGGGGGTCTGTTCGCGTACCACCCATCCCCAGGCATTCCGTCTGGACATCTTTTTCTTTCCAGCACGACACAGTAGCTTCCAACAAACCATCGAAGTGATTTCGGTTAATCCCTCCTAAAATGACTCTATCTCGTCTTCTCGTATCTCTTGCCTTTAAATCCATTACTGCCAACGCGGTCGAAGTGATTTGGAAAGGTTTTCTTTCACCCAACGAAGTTCGTCAAGATGTGCAACTAGAAGGCAAGTCCTGGGAAGTGTAGCATGAAAAGCTCACAAGCCTCCCCTTTTGCAACAGCACGATCTCATCAAATTATGTGTCAGAGATGATTGAACTTTACTGATACTATTTCCATTTTATCAATTGGGCCTCTTGATCTGATCAGCACTCGAATCAACTGAAATTAAGTCTCACGTAAGGTGTGGTGAGTCTGAGCTTTTTTTTTTTTTCTTTTAGAACAAACCATCCACGCAGTGAGATACACCACCGACGGTTGGAAGGTGGTCGATTAGAAATGATAAGTCAAAATTAACAAACCATCATCGCCCTTGCTTGCACCACCTGTTCTTTCATCCCGTGGCTTCTACCAACAGAGTGGAATTTACTCATGTCTGATGAGAATGTCCGTTCGGAACCCGAATTCCGAAAGGACAGAGGTGGGTTTTTTTTCCTAGCCACAAAGGGTTGAAGTCCTCATTGCACTCACTTTGACTGGTCAATTTATGTCCCTGCTTGAAATGCACGGTATACGTGGTCATAATCCCTACGTGCGCCAGATGTACAGAACCACTTTCGCGAATCTTTGAAGACGTCGGTCTCGAACGGAGTAAACTCTCTGACAGCCATTCGGGTAAAAGAAGGGGGGACGAAACATACGAATCTTATCGAGGCGCTCACTAGGATTCACGAAATCATCGAACATGTCCAAATATCACCGACTAGCCTCAGCCCCCAAAAGCCTATCCAATCATTTGAGCAGACCTTTCAGCTGCTGCCAATGTCAGAGGGTGGATCACGTACACCAGGCAGAAGCTCAGTTTCATCCAACGCGCATATCGACGGTGAATCGGCTGAGGAACAAGAATAAATCTTTGGATCACATACACCAGCCAGCAGCTCAGTTTCATCCAACGCGCATATCGACGGTGAATTGGCTAAGGAACAAGAAAAAATCTTGCAAAATGTTTTGACGCACCGCAATCCCATCCTTCCTTTTTCTCTCTTGTTGAAGAAGCCCATTGACAAGACAAGATGACATTACAAGAGGTTATCTGCAAAATCGCCAACACCATCGCTGGCCCTCTCCCACGTCGTAGGCCTTGGGCAGAAACTAGTCGACCTACGATTGATACCGGAGCACGAAGAGTGATAAGTGCTGCAAGTTGGGACGTACTTCATTACTTGGTTTATTTTAATTCGGATGCAAAATCTGAGCTAATAAAACTTTATGAGAGTTCTGATGAAGTTTTTATCAGCTCATGTATTACATTTGGAAAAAAAGATTTGGATCATTATTACCAACTTTTGATTCACTTTAATCATTTAAAATCACTTCAAGAAAGGTTAGCTGAAATAAAAGTTCCTAAATCTCAACTTGATCACGCTGATTTTTATCCATTTCATGATCGATTTTTGAAGCATCAGTTGTCCATGTTTTTTTTTTTTTTTTTTTTTTTTTTTTTTTTTTTTTTTTTTTTTTTTTTTTTTTTTTTTTTTTTTTTTTTTTTTTTTTTTTTTTTTTTTTTTTTTTTTTTTTTTTTTTCAAAAAACAAAAAAACAACAAAAAAAAATTCAGGATGAGCTTCAGGACTCATTAAATAAATAAATAAATTCTTCTTATTTATTTATTTATTTATTTATTTTCAAAACTTTGCCTCCAGAAAACCCTCAAGTTCAAGAAAGTTTTCGCAAATTTTCAAAAATGGTTGAAGGGGAGGGTTCAGCTGATTACGAAGGCTTTGTTCATGATCCATATAAATGTTGGGATGAAGTAGAATTAGCCTAGTGGCTAGCTACGCTTGTACTAAGTTTCACATCTGATACCAGGGATGCGTGCCTGGTGGAAGGTGTCTTTCTTCTTCACCTTTCCATCTGGGTACTTCATACGCATCCAAGGTCAGTTCTTTCTCTATTTGTTACCCAGCTCCCTTACACTAGAAGTGGAGTAACTAATATACCTTTCCATCTGGGTACTTCATACGCATCCCAGATCTGTTCATCACTAAATCCATTTTTATATAATTACGCTCCAGGTTGCCACTAAAAAATGCTTAATGCAGAGGAATATCGAGGAGTTTATATTAGGATTGTGGTGTTTTGTTTCATGTTCCTATCACACCTTTGAACAACGAAATATGTGGTAGATCCAACAAGTGGGAGTAGGGTGATCCAAAGTCTGTGAGCCGCCAGGTGAGCCATTTTTTTAGTTTTGTACCGGTGCCTTTTTCATTAGGCTTGTTTAGGGTCCCTCAATTAGGGTCCATGAACATATGGACACTACACCTACCTTCTCACGCCACCCTAGTGTTGATGTTTCTATAATCTGCTTCATGTTAAAGTGATCCAACACCCTTACTCTTACATGGTTTCTGCTGTCTCCAATTGTGATCCAGACCATATCACAAGGGTTGTTTGCTGTCTCCTACACATAAGCCATCACATTGGAAATGACTGGATAGCCTAGTGGTTGAAAGCAGCACATCTAGCATTGTGTCTTAGCTTACATGCTGATGTCCTGGGTTCAAATCCTGGTCTGGTCAATCTTTATTGTCTCACACCTAGTTGGCCATCAGTCACCCTCTCACCTTGAATCCCACCTACCTACGTCCAGCAATCATGCTCCTGCTCAACTTTGTTGACAACCTCATGTGGGACTGCCCAGAACTCGCAGCTAGCCTCACGCTTGAGGATTTTGTTAGCTTTGTGGTTCTGGCCACTGAAGTTGTTCACTGCTTTGAAGCAGGATTTGACTTATCTCCCACCGTCACCAGCCTCTTACCATTTTTCTCCAACACAGAACCAGAAGCTGTTTTCTTTTTTTGTATAGGGAGTGAGGTGTGTATGGAGAACTGAACCAGTGGTAGCCAAAACTATGTAGGGGTTGGGTGTCCAGTGTCAGGTGCATGATGAAGGCTGTCAAGCTTGTATTGATGGCCTTCAAGCCTGCATCTTGCATCTAATCTGTTGGGACCAAATATGCTGGTCGTGGAAGAAAATTGTTAAATATTTGGTAAAACCTGATTAACCAGGGACTAAATGAGAAAAAACTTGGCTCACCACACTACCAATTGTTGGATGCTCCCAGATGTGAGTTTTCTTGAGGTGTGGAGGTAAACCAGAGTTTGGGTGGTTGATTGAAATCTCCTGTGGTCTGTCACTTTAGTGATTTATATTTCACATGCTATGATTGGAAGAAGATTAAGTTTTTTTTATGTTTATATCCTTTTTTTTTTTTTTTTCTCCTAAAGAATCAATTCTGCTTCAGAGGCTAACTCCCTCTGAAGTTCATTATGTACTCAAAATAATATAGGGTTCTAGATTCACAAATCAGGAGGATCTTGCAAGATGAGTTTTGTTATTTTGAAGTGGTTTAAATATTTACCTATCAAATACAACCAAACAAAAGCTTAATTAAGGGGGTCCTCCCCCTGGCTTAGACACAATCATACAAAACATAACAAAACTAATATGGCCCCAGTTAACACCAACTTTGATTAACTTTTTACTATCAACCAGAACGATTTCTGTGATTAGCTCATAAAACCCCTGTGTTGTAAAACCTCAAGGAATTCTCAACCTCTTGCAGATCCTTTGATCATTTTCTTTTTAAAAAAAGAAACAAAATTGAAAATTGTCCCCTTGAAACCAGTTTAAGGCTAAAAAAAGCATGAGCATTTAAAAAAATAACGTAAAGATGAATGATATTTAAAGAAAAGAAAAGAAGTCAATCATTATGTATTCTTTTTGATATATTTATCTATTGATAATTAAGCTCATTATGTGTAAGTGAATTTGACACTGACAAGAGTTAATTTATTGGCGGACGTTCAATTCTCACGAAAGAAGTTTTGTAGATATTAATTTCTATGTTTGGTGTAGACAATTTTCATGATTTCGGATGGATAGGGATATCGTTATGAGTCCGATTTCGTTTGAAGTCTGTCCATAAGTGTGCACAGACTTGAACTCGGACTGAGTCTGGTTGTGTTGGGTACCTCTTGAATAGGTTCAGTAAGACCGTTCTTGTTAAAATTATTATTTATTTAAATATAATTTTAGAAATGAAAAACACATCAGTGACTTTGAAAAACTGTAACTGTCATTTTGACTGTATAGTACTCAATTTATTTTAAATATTTATTTTTTATTCCATAATTTGATTCTGACTGTCCCTGCCTTTCTTTCTTTCTGTCTTTATTATATTCCGATTTGAATGTGAGTATGAAGTCACCCTCGGCTGGATTCGAGTCTCATAGATCAACCATACTTGAAAGAAATAGGGATAATAATCGTAATAATATCATCACTACCACCATCACGAGTCAAATCGATTTAAAGCAAACCAATCGACGTTCAAGTACTTCAGCAAACTCATATCGGGAACGCTCAACTTTTCACACTTCACCTTCTCAAATTTGGCAATCCATCCTGGCTCAAGATCAAGTTTCAAATACTGGTGAGGGTGAGGGTGAGGGTGAGGGTGAGGATGAGGAGGGAGTGACGAAGACACCTACGACTGCGAATGCAAGCTTAAGATCAGTGACTGATTCATGTGAATCAGTATCAGAAGATAGTCATCATCAACTTCAACAACATGTTCATCCTGATTCACATCAAAACCAACATCACCGTCAAATTGAACATCATCACCCGCATGGAGGTCAAGAGCCATTAACGACATTCTTCAGGCGTTCGATTTCGACACCTTACCTCTCACCAAGACCTTCTATTAGTGAACCTGCTAGATCGATCCATAGATTGAGTTCAATAACTGAAGGTGCTGCTCCTCTCACTCCTAATCCTATTATCGATCGACTTCAATTTGAAGAAGAAGAGGCAGGAGAAGGAGAAGGAGAAGGAGAAGTAGATGATGATGAACAAAATGAACATGATGTCGAAGTCTACGACCATCTACCGACAACTAAACCCTCAAAAGATACGGATTCATCACTCTCACCTGACTCATCACTCAATCAGCAAACTTCACCATCGTTAAGACCACTTCCTGGTGTATCAGCTTCATCTGGACCTGCTACTTTAGAAGATAGTAGAAGACGTTGGACAGGAAACTTCTATGTTTGGATTTATGATCAACATGTACCACCAGCACCTACTGGACTGGCTAAACATTTCTTTAATCCATCTTCATCTTCATCAGGTTCATCATCTTCTATCCCTACAGCTTTGAGTGGTTCAGGTTCTTCAATTGGGAAAGTAGTAGTAGGACAGAAGAAACGAAAGAATTTAATTGGACTTACTAAACGTGAATCGACATCTCAATTATTATCACCACTTGACTGTCCACCTAACGGGTTAATGACCGATCATCATAAGCAAATGGTTTGTTCACCTAATGAACAACTTGATTCTCTAACTGATAGAGCAGCTATTGATCCAACTGAGATCTCAATGTCAAACCTTGCAAAATATTGTGCTGCTCCTAATCCATCAACCGGTACTGCTAGTCATTCTAAACGGTCTTCAAAATCCGAGTCATCAAGCGTTGGTAAGAAGAAACTTTCAGGATTAGTCACTCACCCTAGTAGAACGAATGCTATCCTTGCTCAACTTACACTTGGACCTGGACCAGCGATGAATATGGATGGGTCAGGCGCTGGATCTTGGAAACTTGTACAAGGCGTGATCACTGAGGATGGTTACTTTACCCTTTATACCAACGTGAGTATCATAGTTATAGAATCAATGTGTGTGAAAAGATAGCTGTCAACATACAATTCAGAACTTTTGTGAAACAAGTAAAAGTTTCGAACTATGATTTGGGGAGCTAACCAAAAAGCTTAAAAGCAGAAGTTGCAGTGAGAAAAAAAATGAAATGAGGGCTAAGGATTTTTTTTTTCTTTCATTGATCCATTTGGACTAGGAGAACGTGATGGTACAAAGGATTTATTTACCATCTTATCGACGTACTGATATCAGGCTTGTTCATCAATCTATCTTTGGTCGTATGCATTGTGGTGTTATTGCACGTCGTGCTCCACCACCTACACCTTCGACCCCGAATAGCTCGCTTCGTCTCTCACCTTTAAGGTCCCCAGGCTCAGGCACGCGCTCGCCTGTCGTCAAGTCATTTTCAATCTCTTCTGTCACACCTGCATCACTAGCTAGACGTGGCTCACCCAGTTCTATGCACCCTCCCTCGCTCGTCACCACTACTACGACTACGACTACTACTACTACGACCACGACGACGACGACTGCGGCCAGTAGTTCGAGTTCGCTTGATCAACAGAATTATGCGGGAGGATTGGTGATTAGTTCAGGTGGAGCAAATGAATCATCACTATACGTTTGTATGCCTAACTCAGTCCTACTCGAAGCTTGGTTAGTAATCTGTAAATGCTTCAGTCGACCAGATGACTTTAGACACCTCTATCCGCGTACAGCACCCCCTGCACCTTTATCTAGAAGGGGATCACAAGAGAGCGGTGGAGCGATAGTAGCAGCGGGATCGAGTGTTAAACCTGAGAGAGTAAGGATTTGGAGGGGACTGGAAGTTCAATTATTAGAAGGTAAACGATTAGGTGAACATCGTGTTATCGCACCTATGTCTTTACCTGCTACAGCTACTGGACCACCTCGAAAATCTATAGTAAAAAGTTTAATAGATCAACAACAACAAAAACAGCGAGAAGAAGAAGACAGGCCACCAGCACCACCTGCGATCGGAGTACCTTTCTCAGCTGGCTCTACACCGGCTCTTGCGCCAGCTGATTCAAAATCCTTTTCTAATTTTGGATATGGGAAGGATTCTAATAGTGGGCAATATAATGGTCGTGAACACTTCTATTTTGTTGAATTAGTTTGGGAGAAAGAAGTGGTTGGTAGATCTACTATTAAGAGAAATTCTTCACCTTTTTGGCGTGAAGATTATAAACTTTCGTAAGTTTTTAGTGTACATTTGATTTATTTTGGTGTTTTACCCTAATCACTCACTCACTCTCACCCTTTTTCTTCCTTTTTCATTGGCCTGTAGCGATCTAGGGTCTTTTAAACATCCACTTAGGATAGATGTGTATCAGATTAGAAAGAGTCAGAAGCAACCAGTGGTGTTAATAGGTAGCGCGAGCGTAGAGCTTAAAGCTTTGGTCAAAGATCGAGCTGTAGAGTTTTGGGTGCCGATTAAACCTACTGAATCTAACAGTAACACGACTACGGAATGCGTTGGTGAACTTAATCTCTCGATTACTGTCTTTGAACAGATCGTGTTGGGTGAAGTGGAGTATCGACGAATGATCGACGTGAGTTCTTTTTTTTTTGAGAGAGAGAGTCTCTCAGGGGCAGTCTCTCTAAACCACAAAAACCAAAAAAGAGAAAACAATGAGCTGAAACACGTAACATATTACTTTTAGATGTTGAATGACGACGAAGATATCGATCTGCCATACCACCTGGCCCACCTCGCGCTTTCTGAGCTTGATCGTCTCTCGGAATTGCTCATACGTCTTTACGAGTCATCAGGCAGACTCTTACTCAGGATGGCTCAGATGGCAGCGATCGAGGTAGACGGGGACGTATCAACGGCTTCGATCCTTTTCCGTGGGAACTCACTTTTGACAAAGATGGTCGAAGGTTACATGCGATTGATTGGTGCGGGATTCTTAGAATGTTCAGTTGGCCCGATCATACGAAGAATTTGTGGTACTAAACTCGAACTCGAGATTGATCCTTCTAGATTGGTATCATCCAAGTCAGGTGCCAGGTTAGCCGCTAACGCAAGCGCGTTAGAAGCTTTAACGAAAGAAATCTGGCAATCTATCTACCTTAATCGATCTAAATGTCCTACACGTTTACGTACACTATTCGGTCGTATTCAATCGCTCGTCACTATTTCATACGCAGATCAAGATATGCGACTTACATCTGTATCAGCTTTTGTCTTTTTAAGATTTTTTGTACCTTCGATTTTAAATCCTAGATTATTCGGATTAGTTCAATTTCAACCTGACCCACGAGCTCAACGTACTTTAACACTAGTAGCTAAAACTCTTCAAGGTTTAGGAAATCTTACACTATTTGGTGTTAAAGAACCTTATATGGCAGCTATGAATGGATTTATTAAAGATCATTTAGATTCATTTAGGGATTATATTTCATTCATCGCTTCAGATCCAGGTCCATTATCAGGTCTCGAATGGACTTCTCCTGAATACGAGGGTTATGGCTTACCTGCTGCACTTCGTGCTTCATTACCAACTCACGCTCGTGAAGGAGTCCCTAGCCTTCCTCATTTATTAGATCCCATTAGAGATTGTGCTTTATTAGCTTGTCTTGTCTCTCGTTTTAGAGCTGCACCACCTACGAATAGTAGAGGAGGTGGTGGCGGAGGAGGAGGAGTTGGTGTTGGTGGACCATCGGAGAGATTTGTTAACATTTGTGGAGAATTAGAGGATAAAGCTTCGAGAAGATATTGGAAGATTGTTGGTGGATCAGGTGAAGGGACCAGTGGATCTACTAATTCAGGTGTAAGGAGAAGAGCTGGAACGGTAGCGGGTTCAGAGGGTGGTTGTTAAGTTAAATTTGTTAATGTCAGACGTTACTCTTCTTTTTTTTCTTCTTCTTCTTTGCATTGTTGTGCTCCTCTTGCTTTATTATCTACTTTATCTCCTATATATCTATTTTTTTTTGTCGATTACCGTCTTCATCGTTATCGTGGTAGAGCAAGTCAGTAGACTAGGGTTTTTTCCTTCGTTTTGTGACAGTTTTTTTCTTTTTTTTTTCGTAAATTCGTATTGCGGCTTAGCATATTTTTAAACATGTGAGATATGTTTTTTAGCTACTACTTAAGAGAGAATACTTTGTGTTTATTTTGTTGCAATGTATCTAGAACATTTAAAAGAGTGAGATGAAAAATATTATATATTGTGAAAAGATGAGAAGAAGGGGGATGAGCCGAAAAAGTTTCGCTTTTTATGATATGATATGAGATAGAGTCATGAAATTATCTGTCTAGCTTCTAAGAGGTAAAAGATGAGAGTCAAGTCTAGTTTCTTGATATTCTTACTCATCTTATCATATATATTTATCACCTCATGGCTCTACATATACCTGCTTGAAGCTGCTACAAAAGTGGCTGATTAAGCAGCTTCAAGCGGGAATTCCTCATCTCCCTTTATCTCCTTTCACCTCCGAGATTCCC
>AWVX01049819.1:0-16159 GCA_000500245.1 Cronartium ribicola 11-2
TTTTATTATAAATATATACAACAACGTGAATCCAAGAAACTTTATCTATAAATATAAAGATATTTTTTTAATTTTTTTTTTCATACAAACCTCACGAGGTCTGAGAAAAGGATAAAAGAACCGTAGTTGATTCTTCTTCTTCTTCTTTATACCCTTTACTTACTACATCAATCAAATCAATTAAAAAAATCCTTAAAAAAAGAAGGTATGTGTTGATGGTTTTTGATCTCTTGATTCGTTATAACATGGAAACCTGAAAAAAAAAAAAAAATCCCTACTGACATTTCTTATTTTTCATTTTTTCATTCGCCACTTTCAGCAAAACATCTTTTACTTAACACTTTAAATCAGGTTTCAAAAAAAAAAAAAAAAAAATTGACATAATTTTTTAATTTTCTTCTTTTGTTACCAAATCCAAACAAAGTATTTGGTTAAATGAACTTTATGTATTCAAGGACATTATGATTTTACGAAAAAAAAAAACAGATGGACCAAGATCAACATTTAGATAATAATAATAATAAAAAAGAATCTTTAAGGGGAGCATACAGTAGTTGAGTGGGGGGAATAGATTAAGCATGTAAAAAAAAGTAATAGGTTATATTCTAAAGATCTTATTTATCGATTTTTTTATAATTTTTTTTTTTTTTTTGTACGTACAAATTTCACAAAATGTAGGGGAACATAGCCTTTTGACCCTTGGGTACCTTGTCCCCAAACTCTTGACGATAATTTTTTGCCTTCTTGATAGCCCAAACAGTCATCTGACCTGTACTGACGCCTAAGAAGAGCACTGAGGCCCACGAGCCGGTCAAGGCAGTAAAGGCTAACCAAGCCAAGGATTCAAAGAGATAGTTTGGGCAATGTACTAGCTTGAAGCCGTACCCGTACGGAAGCACTCTGGTCCGTGTACCAGGTGGGCGAAGTGAGCGTAGATGGAGATGAACGGTCAAATTCGAAAGCTCGGCATACTACACAAGACTCAACCAACCCCCCAAAACCGTACTCATCAGCTCTTATTTATATGGGGGAATATTCAAAGATCACTAACGCTCCAAAGCGCAAGACAGGAGCCTATCCAGAGTGGTGAATCCAAGAGGGTTCCCTTGATCGACAAAGCTGAAGAGCTTTGTCCATAGATCGGAAGTGCTAGTAAAACTCCAGATAAGATCCAATAGTGAAAGGAGCTATATTTGAGTTGGTCAGAGGAAATAGATCGGTCAAAAAAAAAACGTGTACGAGGTTTTGGTCTCGATAAGAAGGTAATTGAAGGTCGAATCCTCACTTTTTAAAAATATTGGTGAGGGGCATTGTCGCATTGGAGAAGCGATGGACGCTATCATTCAAGCAAGTCAATTCGCAGTGAAGAAATGGTCGAAGATCCATCAGCATTTAATCATATGCACATTCTAATCAAGTCAAGAGATTGATGCTCACAAAACCGTTTCGAGCTCCCGTTTAACAAAATGAGCGGTAACGAGGCCGAAAGCAACTCTAGAGAACAACACACAAAACGTGTCAGTGATGTGTGATCCTGTAAAAAAAGTTTGCAAGAAATGAAGGTAGGCAACATATCACCTTACGTTTGCATAGCGCTGTGCGAGACCGGACCTTTGTAAATCCGATCAGAGATCGGGTTCGAAAAGTAGAACAAAGGATGGATGAGCAGAGGGCCTAGCTGTTGATCGATCAGATATGAGTAGTTTTTTTAAAAAAAAAGAAGCAAGACAAGATCAACTACTATGAGGTACGTGAGAGCAAGCTAAAACAAAACTGACATATTCAATCAAAAAGACTGTCTTCCAAGCTGTTTTTTAGAGAAGTAAGTTTAATTTGGAACGATCAAAATCTGAAGGAATGGAACCGGATACTCAACAGATTTGAGGTCCCAAGTCTTTAAAAACAATCTCGTCTCCATCTTGAATACCATAATCCGATAATCGTTTTTGATCGTCGTCGAGCACTTTCTTGTCAGCGGTGGTATGTCGTTGGCGGCGAGGATCAAGCTTGATAATGGATATCGACTGAGTCAGTGTTGGTCAATGATGTCTTGGGCTCTTCTCGAACAGTCGCCTACCCTTGTCTTTTGCTTGACGATCGTCTTCAGATCACGCACAGTGAGTGAGTCGATTGATTGACTGTCATTCAAATCGGCCTTGAAGGACTTGATCGTCTTCGACCGAGAATTGAGAGCGAGCGAGACCATGTTGCCGGTTGGTGGTGGGATCCAAATTGAAGGCCGTTCTTCCACTTGATTTCCGTGAGCGATCGGATCGAGAGTATGTATCCAGACCGATATGGGCGGACGGCTCTGTGGGTGGGATCCCGGGTCACACGGGTCAAGAGTGAAGAAGGATAAACAACACCACATCAGCACTTCAGGAGGCTCTCCCTTCACTCCTTTCCCTCGAGCTCCATTCAACTGACTGCTCCTTGCTCTCCTCTTCCCCCTTATCTCAACCCCAAGAACTACTGCCTCATCAACATCTTTCAACCCAGTATTTCGGATTGGCCGGCCAACTCTGCCAACAGGCGTCAAAGTATCTTCTATGGGTAGACTACTTGATTGGGTTGAGCCTGACTAGGCCTTGCCCCCAACCTCGAAGCTTTGTATCATCTTCAGTTGCTATACCGCCCCACTTTCTTACCATCCTTAGTACATGAGAGAGAGAGAGAGAGATTTATTCAGTGGATAGCTACATCCTTGGAGGAGGGGTGGCAAAAAGTTAAATCAATACCAAGTAAACCAAAAGATGGGGTCTTGTACAAGACTATACCCAAAAGTGGTGCTTTCATTCTGACTTGATAAAGCAGACCACTTCTTGTGTTTATTTATTTATTTTTAGATCCCAATCTGACTTTTTATTGATTTCAGTCATTCACAGCTGCTATCAGGGTCGGGAAACTTTTTGTAACAGCTCACCAAACTTGATTACCTTTGTGAAACGAATGAAAGAAGGTCTCTCTTGTTTTCATAAGTAGACAAAGCTTACACAGTGAATCGAGCTTGATTCTTGGTGTACCGTTCCAACATAGTCTGCTATGACATTTGAAGCTGACGTCAGGCTGGCCGACCAAGTAAAGCCAAGGGTCACTTGCGCTCACCAGTGACCAAGTCCGTGCAAAGGTTTAACCTAATCCTGACTTGTGAATCCTTCCAAGACAGGATGAGCTCAAGTTGGGACCAAGTCCTTTGTCTTTGGTCTCCAGACCGGTGTACCAGATTGAACATCATGGTGTCAGCTTTGAAGAACCAAAGAGGCAGGGGGGGTTGGCACTGCCACTTCAACCCCCTTGAGCATTCATGTGTATTCAACTTGACTAAGGGTACATACTCAGTAGTCAAGCTGAAGAGTTGAGCCCTGTTCAAAGTGTTGGTTTGTGCCTCTTCATGAGCAGAGGGCTGGGCCTCATAGTTCAGTGATACATAATCTGGGAACAAAAATTGAGAATTATTTGCAGAGAAAAAATGTGAAAGTTGTAAGCTGCCTATGTTGAACGCGATTTTTTTTGGGAGGGGGGTGACTCTGTGCATGAAACTCCTTTATCATCCCTTTTTTTTTTTTTTTAGTAATAAATGAAAATATTTGTGGTGATGGCAAGCCTCTAACTCAAAAGTCCCAAGGTTTCATCTAAGGTATTAGAGCTGGGCCGAAAATTTGTCTAGGAACAATACCTTGCAAAGCCTCCACCCAAGGTTTTTCATCCAAGAAGCTTTCGGGATTCCCGGATCCAATAGAAAATACATAGAAAGGCCTTTGTTGTGCACATTAATCGCACACATGCTTGATAGTTCTTTTTTATGAGAACATAGAGAGAATAGGAAGGGTTTAGAAGGTGGAAAAAGGTACAATATCATGATAAGAGCTAGATCAAGGGAGTTATAAGGTGAAGAGTGAATTGAATGAAGGCATTTAAAACACTCTAAAAGATATATATATATATAGAATGGATTTGAAGTGTGGTCAACCATGATATACTGAAGTAATCATTATATCAAGATTTTTTCAAGTCTACAGGAAAATCTAACTTCTAAAGTCTCAAAGATAACCCAGCAGTACTAAAATAGAAAGTGTACAAAATCATACAAGGAAAAAAATTCATCAAGGCATATAAGCACCTCAACATCTTTGTAGAGATGTACTCTACAACTTTTTTTGTCTCTGGACATATTAGATAGGTTGGTCATAGCCAATTCTGTATTAGCAGATAGCACTCCCAGTATATTTGCCTCACATACTTTTCCTGTAAGGTCTTCTTGCCTTCTTCCTGGAAAAATATCTCACAACACAGCATGTGAGGTAATTATGATGGAAGTGTCGGTGGTTAAAATTTGTGTAAGGTAATAAAAATAAGGTGTAAGGGTGTCATTTTATGTTGAAAAAGATAAAATTTGTGGAGGAGTGGTGTTATGAGTCAACACAGAGAGGATTTATGTATTAAGAGAGAGGGAGGTGTGCAGAGGCTGAGGTGTGATGCTGTCATTCACCTTCAACATATTTTGCATCACATTCAGCTATGCTATGTTGAGTAACATGCACAAATTCTATCCAAAGATGTTGGTGGTGATTACAGTGGTGTGCTTTTGTTAAAAGATAGACATATGAATTTGTTATAGCATAAGTAGGAGCTCTGTAGGAGTTGAGATGCATCAATGAAAGCTTTAGAGCAGAGATGGAGCTGTCATAATCGACCTGTCTCAATGTTGGGGGACAAAAACTGGCTGGGTTTGTGGAAAATAAAAAATATCACGGATTAGCGTAAAAAATAGGGGTATTGGAGCTAGTATTTCAGGAAAGTAAGCTAGTCAATGGGGTATTGAGCTTAAAGGAGCTTGGAAATAACATCTTGTGTTTGTGATGTGAGGTGTACTGAAAGGTAGAGTGGACTTGTCTTGGTAAGATTACGGAAGAGAGGCTAAAATAGTGGCAAATGGGTGGTTTTCTGTGTGTTCGTCATTTTTGTGTGTGTGAATAATAATTTGATGCTGTGTAAATGATGTCATTGAGCTGATTAAATGTGATGTTTGTTGTTTGAGGTGTTTGGGAGCTTTTTTGTGGTAAGATATAGAGGAAGGGGTGTTGGATCTTCTTTTTCTCAGACTCTCTGCAAAACTCTGTTGATGGTGATCTTTGAATAACCCCATCGTTTCATGTGGAAAATTCATATCAGTCCCTTTATCAGATAGATAGTTTCTGTGTGCGTTGTTTTTTTACATTGAACTGTGTGTTGTGTGTGTATGTGTGTGTTTGTTTTGTGTTATTTCAAATGTTTTCTGGCTTTAGTCTCAAAGAACTAAGTTAAAGACCCTGGTGTGTGTTATGGTAAGAGTTTCTAAGACTTAATTTTGGTGTCAACCATCTCTAAAAGCTGCCTGGGTATGAACTATATCTAATCTGTTGTAATCTTGATGTATTTTGATGTGAGAGGCACTTCTTTCAGTCTTTTTATCAAGAGATTTCCCTCTCAAGTTCTGCCCTATAGTCAATTTTGTTGGGAGTTCCATACCATTAAAGCTGGTCTCCAAAAATGTGCAATACTAGGGCCATAGGTGCATGAAAACCAAGTTTTCATCAAGAAACCTTGTGATCATAATGTGAAAGGGTGCCCCTTCAAGTTTATTTACAAGGAAATCAAGCTTGAGCATTCCAAACAAGAAAGTTAATGTTAATTTGACAATTTGGGAGATATTGTCAGGAAGTAGCTTTTATTAGGCTACTACCTGGTTTGAGACTTAGTCTACATTTGGTACAACCAAGAGTAGACTACAGCTAAATGACCTCTAATAAGAGAAGTTGAGGAGAACTGGGTGACTTTTCCCTGGTACTAGGAGCTGAAGGAGAGCACAGTTGAGCACTACAACTATTTAGCTCCAATATTTCTCTGAGGTAGGGTGCTCTGTTTACTTCCTTGGTGATTTATCTCTATCCTTGTTAGTCTTCACTGACAAAAAGTCTGCAAAAATCTCAGGTTAGCAACCTGAATGGTGATCTTTATTTACTCACACCTATAACCCATTGCATTTATTGAGCAGATTACTTTATATAAGTATCCTCAAAGGTGTGCTTGTTGGGTTGTTTTAGGTGATTGTGGTAAGAGGTGAGGAAATGGTTCCTTGCTGAGCAAAGATCAGGAGTTTATATACCTTTCAGTATGCCCTGTCCCTCACTATTAGACTGTGGTTCAAGTTGTGGGCACCTAATGCTGTTATCATAACAGTGGTTCAGCTTGTGGTTATTATAGTAGTTCTTATTATGAGGCTTATTTGACAGGCCTTGTCATAACAATAAACTGCTTATAACTCTTGATACTGACTCTGAGCTGTAATTGGTACAAGTGTCTTTCTTTTTACACTTGTTCTTATATGTATACTTATTGTTACATTTGTAATTACATGTGTACACTGCTTTATTACTCTTGTAATCACAAATTACTTCTGTACTGTATGTAATTACCTCATTGAAAGCCTGCGGGACTGTTGAGCAGGCCTGATGGCTGACATAAATGTTCATCTGTAATCTCTGCTAGCCTAGCTACAGAATTGGTGTCTTTATAAAACTTGTAAAGAAACAGTCCAGCTTTTTCAATAAACCAAACCTCAAAAAATCTTGGTGACCAAATTTCCAAAGTTTTAAAGTTTTGAAGAATTCAAAATGATATCATGAAGGTTTTAAGCCATTTTTCAATTCTCTGGTCCTCATATCAAGGCATTTGTTACAGTTGGTGATTTGATAGTTTAAAAGGTTTATCCTTGGTACATTGACCCATATGCACTGTAAAAATATGCAAAAAACACACACACGCACACACACACGCACACACACACGCACACACACACACGCACACACACACGCACACACACACACGCACACACACACACGCACACACACACACACTAAGCTTGATGACCCAGCACTGAGGAACAAAGTGCAACTTTTTATTTTGGGTCTCTTCCTGGATTCTACATATTTTTGTGTATCATCATTTTTAATTTTTCTGTCCAGAACAATATTTTTCTTTCTGGTAGTGAGAAAAGGTTTCTTGACATTACCATTAAAAATTTTCAAGGATTTGTAAAATTCTGAGGTAAACTTGAGATTCTCATTCCAAGTGAATTGTTTCCTGAGGAAATGATTCAAGAGAATAAAAAAAAAACAGCAAGTATTTCCCTGAGATCAAAACCTTGAGTTTCATTTCCCTTGAAATTAGTATCTCAGGTTACATTCACTTCCAAAACTATTACTTTGAATGAAAAAAAAAATCAAGGAAGTCTTTGGATGAAAAAAAAAAAAAGGTCAAAACTGTCCAAGGGTTTGTTTCCAATGCAAATATTACTGCCAAATTTTCTTCAGAATAAAACCTTCAGGCTAAGATTTTCTATATGTTTTAATCTAAGGACTGCTTGGATGTTTTTAATCCAAGAAAAGTGTGCTAGAAGGTGTTGAACTTTTATATTTGACAAAACTGTGATGGCAGTTTGCACCAAAACCTTATGCATTTTTCCCTAAGGTAAATGGATCCTAAGGACTCTTTGGATTTTGACATCCAAGGCAACCTTGTGGACAGTTATGGAGGTCAGGTGATGAAGACCTATTTCCCAAAGTGTGACTGCTAGATGATCTCTTGTCACCAAACTGAAAAAAAAAATTACCAGCTCCACAAAAAGGGTTTTCTTCTCTCTTGATTTTCAAAACCCTTTAAATGGTCACGGTGAAATTAAATTATATAAAAATTTGCAGGTGTGCCACCTTTTGGTATCCCAAAAATTCCAAACATAGCTGCAAAACATTGGCAGCTATCAGCCCAAAAACCTACTATGACGTGGAGAAAAAATAATCACAATTTGATGTTTTCCTTCGCATAATAACACTTGAATCAACGCCATATACTTTGAAATAAAGGAAAGATATAATTTTTTTCACGTTTTCATCCGGTCGCGATAGACGACCGACAAACCGAATCAACATATCTTCTGATGATCTTGCTCAATTCATCTTTTCGTCTTCAGCTTCAAGAAGTTGTCTCCGATTTCGCTTTGGCTTCTCCTCCATGACGCAAAAAATAACAATCAAAGGATGAGTTTGTCTTGAGAATCTTTGAGAAGTTGAAAGAGGCGTTAAGGGTGAAAAAGGTGGAGGAGAAAAACCACACTGCCTGTAGTAAGACAGACTTACGTTGACAGAGGCTGAAGCAGATCGACGCGGATTCAGGGGAGCTTGTTCTCGCCCTACTGTCCCAGTTACAACAGTAAGATTAATTTTACGAACCTTACAGCTTCGAGCCTCGTCGTGAATGTCGGAAGGGACATTCTTCTCGACCAATGTTTCGTTCAATTCTGTGCTATGATTAAGGTGACTTGAATTTGGATCTGACGCAAGTCGAGATCTGGTGAGGTAGCGTTCAAGTATCTTCCGAGGGGGAAGATTTGTTGGAGCTTTCGAAATGTTGGATTCCAGCTTCGGGTCCTCCTGAATGTTGTTTCCTAGATTCTCTGAAGATCGCTCAGCAACAGTTGGCGGTTGCGGTGCAAGGCAAACGTTCGAGGTTGTCGGTATGCTGTCATCCATTTGCTCGTCGGTAGGGAGTCTGGAAGTCGGGTTGGCTTGCGATGTCTCGCAGGTCGTTCTCAGACGCCCAGCTAACATGTTTTCTGGCAGATTGGTTGAGGCTTTCTCTAGGTCTCCTTCGGAAATAGATCGATGAGAGTTTGGGATTTGGCTTCTGGGAAGACCAGTTAAATATGGAACGCTCTTTGAAGACTCGTCCATCGGTTGTGAAGTAGTCTCCGGTAAGCTTGAATGTAGTGCTGGTGTGAATTCCTTACAGATGAATGGAAGCGCATGAAGACAGTATAAGAAAAGGGTGAAGGTCAGTCGCACACCGATTAAACAATTTTCTAAATGCCCCAGAGTACTTCACAAATGATCTAAGAGTGGAGTGAGAGGTTTGTTTCCCACAATTTGTGATTTATCGAGTGTAGCAATCTCGTCAGTCCCTTGGGTTTCCGAAACCAACGATCTCAGTGAACTCATGGGCTTCGCAGAGGCCTGCAACTCGTCGGTCGCGGGATGGGCTGGAAGTGAAGGTGGACGAACAAGTCGACTTTGGAGGAAGCTTTGCAACAACGGTGCAAGGGTAGATAGTGTTAGAATTGCCTCATGGACCGTCCGAAAGTCCTGAAGCCAGTAGAAAGTGACGTCGTACGAGATATGTTAGCTTCTTTAAGGACGGTTTTTCTGATGTAGCAGTACAATTCATAAAGGTCAATAGCCAAGGGTTCATAGCACTCACCGCCTCGAGTATCGCCAATTTTTCTCGATCTTGTGACCGAGCTTTGTCAGATTCCCCAATATGGCTCTCTAGAGAAGAGCGCAAGCGGTCAATCCCATACTCCAACTTCATCTGATTGGATATTTGGTCCGGTTGTGTTAGCGCTCTCTTGACAAGTTCAGACTGCAAAGCATCTAACCGAATGTCAAGAGCTGGTAAAGAGGCCTTCAGTCCGGAGAGCTGAGGTTCGAGCATGCTGTTGACTCTGTCGGATGTGGTTTGGGCTGTAATCGCAAGTCGATTCAATTTGTTAGGGTTTTAAGCATACATCAATTGAGCTGAGTCTGCCTGACCTATGATTTCGGTCTCTGACTTTCTGCTGCTGATGAGCTGAAAAAGATCTGTTTGGTTATCTTCAATGCTCGATTCAAGGGTTTTCAACCGCTGCGTGACTGTCTCAAGCTGGCTAGCTAAATGGTCAAGCTGTGGTTGCAACACAAGGTTTTTTTCTTCTTGGTTAGAAACTCTATTCTTGTTGGTAAGACATCATTACAGAAGTACCTGCGCAGTATTCGAGCGAACGGTCGTAAGAATCGAGACAAGTTCTTTCGTGACCTCGGTCCGCTTTCCAAGTCGGCCGTCAGAGTTGGCTACCGGATTAGATGAACCACCCTCGAAGGCTTCTGATTGAGTTGTTCCTTGGCGACCCAGTCTGCTGATTGGGTTCGTGGGTTGACTTGGGGGCTCTGGTCTCAAGAATGCGTACAACGGATGAGTCGCATGGAGATTGGAAGACATCTCGCTAGTGTCACCTCTGCAATATGTTGGTTGCAGGCAAATGGTATATGTCTAGAAAGCAGTACTGGAGGATAGTTTTACTAGTAGCAGAATAATGAGCTTGCGCTGAAAGGCCTTGTCGAGCTTGAGTTGAGTTGAAGGGTAAGGAAAGGAAACAGGCAGAGGTAATTCGAATATCTTAAAGAAGGTATGACGAAGTGGGCAGACGCATACACCCTGGTCTTTGAGGTGCGTGCCCACTGCAGGGATCATCCATCAACTCCTCATGCATGGTCACCCTTCACATGTGAACACCAGACATCAACTTGACTCTTGACATTAACCAACTGAAATCCTTACAAGAACCTAGCTTGGATTAATTTACTTTTGACAAAAGTAAAACATGAGAGCACAAATGTAATTGAAAACCACAAGATATATATATCAAAAACCAGCCTTCGAACGTCTATGAGCCATCACCAGTGAATTCAAAGGTTTCTTCAAATGAAACCAAAGTAGCTCAGTTTTAGAGCCTGTCAGTACAACCTTCTTATCATGTTTTAAGAGTCGTTTTTTTTTTTAAAAAAAAATATAATAAGAATCCAATAGTAAATCTGTGACGTAGGTCTTTGCAATGTAGCCTTCTGGTGTTTCTGTTATTGGTAAGAAGCGGTTTCACCATATCCTTCGCGGCAGACCAGCAAAGAAGACCATCATTCGCGATGCTATTTCGTCCAAAAGCGATTCCATATCATCTAAACCCAAAAGTGTTTTTGTGGTGACAATCTCCTGAATGTTAAGCGTCAATTAGATATCAAACCGTCGTATCTCCCTCAGTAACGGAGGTCTTGTGGCCAATTGGTTCAAGGCTGCGGTAATTTTTTCTTTCGAATGGCGGCTTATTCCAGTGTTATATTTGAAGGTGACCAACCATAAAATCCCTCTACTTAGACTTTCTGTATGAGAAGGTTTTTGGGTATCAGCTCGAGTTCCTTGAATGAAGTACATGAGGTTTGAAAGTTGAAAGGCTGAAACTGACTGTGGAATTGGGAATCAGACTGATTGAGCTTCACCAAGGAAGCTGGATGTGTTTCAAGAAACAGAAACAGAAATGGCATACATAATTAGTTTCTTGGCTACCTTGAAAGTTGAATATCCATGGAAAACTAAAATCATCATACACTCTTATAGTAGGAAGGGAAATTAGGAAAGAAGGAAAAAAGGACGGTATGTATTTACGAGTTGGTTATCCCTCGATCTCCAAAGAACATCTTCCAAACGCGTGATCTACAGTTTTAATGATCTGGTGGAAATATTCGGATGTACCCTAACTTTTACGCGTGAGCTTTGGGTCGGAGTAACTCCATTGTTCTTTCATCCTGAATTTTGCCGAGGGTTCATGTGCTCCCAAAGTTCATCCTTCCCCACGAAGTTGTGCTTTCCTGTAAAAGATACATATTTTCCATCTTGGGATAGAGCACGAGAAGTACCTGAATTTCTAATCTTCTCTCTTTTGAAGTCATTAATTTCTCACCGTCATCGATCAGCTTATCCTGCAACTTTACTATCATGTTCAGTCTTAGTCCATCAGAACGATAGTCTCCTTGGACCTTGGAAATATCCATAAGTCTTGGAATAACTTTGATCGTTCGATCGCCTAAACGGTCGCCGATCCAGAAAGATCGCAAGAGTAGCCAATGGATTTCAACAGCACCTTGACAAGCAGAAAAGATTGTGATAATTCAACCAACGTCCAAACTTCAGCTCTATAGGGATCAATGTATCGCCAACTAGACTTTCAAATCGATCATAACATTTCGAACGCGTCCTTGCATCCACTAATGAGGGCTCCATCCAGAAGGAGCCCATTCCTATTTCCTTCGGACGGGCATCACCAAAGATTGCTCGCCTTTCAGCTGCAATCTGCTTTTAGGCTAAGCTGGCTTTCTTGATCTCCGCCCTCAAGATCCGAACCTATGCGCTGTCTTTTGTTACCTTCAGCTGAGGTTGAAATGTTCTGAGCATTCTAGCGTGCCACAGTAATTTCGGTGAGGGGATTCTAGCGTTGACCGGGGTTTTCGCCATTGATACCTCGCTTTCCTCATAAGTATATCTCGGTCTAGTATATTTTTCTTCCACTGAAATACTACTCAGCGCCAGTGATTCCAACCTAATGTCATACTCGCTCCTTCCATCTCGACTCTCCACCTCTCCATAGATGTATCTGTAGTGTACCTGTTGACTGATTCATATTTCAAGCAATAGAACTTTTCTACTTGACTGTGAGGTCTAGTAGGCTGTTTGGGGGTGAGCCAAAGCTAAGGATCTACTGCCTGGGTAGAATCTCTGCCGGTAGGGCGAAAGGGCGGGTAGAAGGACAACATTTTCTTTCTTTCTTTCCTGACTAAAAGAGTTGTTTCTGTCTTTATCAGGGATAAGCTACGGAGTCCGCGCTCGTAGGGGGACCGCAACCTAACTTAACTAAGTCCCTCAGTACATCAGCATTTTTTGAGGACTAGTCCTCGCCGAGGTACGAGGGACTTATGCGTTATGTTTCGGCGTGGTAGGTTTTGAAATCTAATAGAGAATTTTTTGATTTCTCTACCCACCAGCTTTCCCCTTACCAATATCCCAAAAAAAGGACTGGTATTGACCTCCTCCTTCTTCAGAGGAGGTCCTCCAATTCACTTTTCCTTGAAAATTTTCAAGAAAGAAATTTTCCTAATGAGGAAAACATCGGTCCTTGATTTTGCCGAGCACCAACTGCGGATTACAGTAATCCATACTGTAATCTCAAATTTCGAATCAGGTGTATTCCGGGTCATGAGGGTATAGAGCTCAATGAAGTGGCGGATACGGTGGTGAAGCAGGCGGCGAAGGCGGAGGGAAGGAGGACTCATCTCCCAATGAGTTTGCCTAGCTTACTACAAGCGACCTGGAAAGCGCTAAGTCTTTCTTCATCTGATTTTCACAGCTACAGATCAGGGTTTAAGACCCCGGCTAAGAGGATAGCTGATGCATTCAATGGGTTAGAAAAGGGCGAAGCAGCAGCGATCTTCCAACTTTGATCTGGACACTGCCCGCTGAATGTCTACTTGCATCAATTCAAAAGATCCACCACCAAGCTCTGCAGAGAGTGTGGTTTTTTTTTTTTCATTGTTTTATGTATTTCTTAAGCCTTCAGGCTATCAAACACACTAAGCGTTTCCCCACCAGTAAAACCCTGCATAATACAGGGGAAAGGTTTAGGATGGCTGTTACAGCTCTTAACCGTCTGCGAGGTACAAATCATACAAAGGGGCATATAAGGCGCTGCTGTTCAAACAAATTTTTTAAGCTGAAGGGATGGTAAGGTGAGATGGTCTCCTCTCGTCTGAGATCTTTGCCCACACCCAGCGACTCTTTAGCCGCCAGGAGG
Source organism: Cronartium ribicola 11-2 (assembly GCA_000500245.1). Lineage (NCBI taxonomy): Eukaryota > Fungi > Basidiomycota > Pucciniomycetes > Pucciniales > Coleosporiaceae > Cronartium > Cronartium ribicola. Next base: position 13,466 of record AWVX01049819.1, read on the forward strand.
CGTTACAAAACGCGACGATGTATGGAAATGTTAGTGGGTGGTGAAGGATGGATTTCTTCGGCTTCACTTGGAGCTTCCGGAGGTTATTGAGAAGGGATTGACGTTGTTCTTCGTATCTGTGGAGAGAGTGTGGTGTGCCCAAGACAGTAGCACACTTTCTACTGTACTGCCGCAAATACCGAACTCAACGATGGGCCTTTAGGACAAAGGTGAAGAATGAAAAACTTCGAACAAACTTCAACAGTCTTAATAGCTTATTAGATGACCCAAAAGTATTCCCATACCTGGCTCAATTTGTACTCAACACGGGCAGATTCAAACATTTGTGTTCCTACCTCCCAGACGAAAACTAGGCAGGCTATCTTTGATTTCTCCTTCCTTTTCATTTTATTTCTTCCTCTCGCCTTGTTTGAGCTTCCCATCTTTTCAACATTATGTTTCTGAATCTGTATTGGGCTTTACATGGTTTCTTTTTATGTCTCAAACCTTCCTCTCTCGACGTGTGGCTAGTTTTGGCTGGGTAGTTAAACTAAATTGTATACTGGTCTCTCAAAGATAGTAAATCCCCACGGTCGCAAGCGTCGCCGCCGTCGCCGCCGTAGCAGTTTACAACCCCCCCCCAAAATCGCACCAAGTCCTCATTTACTATACATCATACATATAATGATTTGAGAGGATTGGGAACATGCGTATTGACCACTCATTTCTGCATTGTATGTAACTTCTCTATCTTCTAATCTTAGGTTCGACATTGATTCTAGTATATCAAAAGAGGAGCCATCATTTCTTTGATTGAAGTTATTGTATGTACGGGTCGCTGTTGAGTGATTACTCTGACCTTCTCGTCCTCTACCTCGTCCTCGTTGGCCATAGGACCGCCACTGGCCAGAGGCCTTCTTTTTGTCTTCCCACTCTCTTAATTTATGGGCGTTCTGGGGCAGTTTGAAGCAGTCCTCTGGGAGGTGGTGGTCTCCTATGTCGCAGCGTCTAGGTGTGCATCACATACGTCTGAAGCTCGCCTTGCCACATTTGGGGCAGTCCCCTTCTTTGGCCTGAAGCGAGTGGCTTTGAGATCCCACTATGGTCGTGTTGATAGAGCCTTGAAGCTTGTATGCCCTCTTTAGCTTAGCTATCAGTGTGTCGAGGGTGTTAAAACCTAGCTCTATATAATCTGTAGCTTTATCATCCCATTTCTAGTTCAACGATCTAGCCAGTCTGCGGCATTTCTCCTCCTCGGTGAGTGGTTCTCTGGCCTCCAACAACGCTTTCAGCCTGTGCTGCCATTCATCCATATGCTTGAGAAGGTCCTTACTGATTCCCTGTCTGGTGTTGTCCAGAGTGTCTCGGAGGGTCATCCGTTTGTGAGTCGACTGACTGGCGTGGTAATCCCTCATCTTTGTCCACAGGAGCGCCGGCTTATAATCTATTTTCTTCTCACCCGTTTTGCTATAGGTGATCAGGTAGCTGAGCGCTCGGTCCGATTCGGTCTGGTTCATGTTGGCTATCAGCCAGGTGACTAGACACTTCTGGATGATGCGATGGAGGTTCTCATCCTTGCCTTCCGGGAGGTTATCCGACTTGATGTAACTGTCATACATGGTGCCGGCTAGACCTAAAGCCACAGAGTCCGACCAGGACTTCCACGAATCACTGTCAAGTGGTTTCTTTACCGCTATTTTGGAAAGGACGTTATTGATGGCTGCCGCTTGTCTCTGGCCTAGTGTGCCTATTACGAGCACAGTTGGTTCGCCAGACATGTTAGTGGGCTGGGGACTGATGGCTCTAGTGGTGCTTTGATCAGAATCAGGATCGGCGTCCTCTGGGAGCTGCGCAGGCGTGCTAGGAGGGGTGGGATGGACTCGTCGGTTTTCCTCGTGATCAGGTCGAGTATTTCCATGGGAGCTACTCATGAACGTTTCAAAGCTCGTAATGATAAGTCAGATGTAGGAACACTTTCTCTCGCTACCATGAAAACTTTTACGCTTCTCGTGTGGTATCTGATACAACTGATACAAATAGGATCCAAATGGGGTTGAGCAACACTTCAACCCGGATCACTGACCACACACGCTGACCTGAGGTACAATAGAAATAAGAGAGTTAGATAGATGAGGGAATATGGAGTGACAACTCTTTTCTGACCTAAAATGTTGAGTGTGGGATAGATGAGCTCAGAGGCTGTCAGTAAGAGAGAAACAATACCGCAGTATATTTCTTTCCCAGCTATTAATGAGCATAGGCAAAGAGCAGGTCTGTGAGACACCAGATGGGAGGAATAGCACTGGCAGTCCCTTGGTATTAGCCTCTTGTTTCTATTGGTGTATCTGAGCGTGCGCTACTGTACTTCCACCAAACAGAGCAAGTAATACCACTGCATTCTTTTGATCCACGTTGACGTCTTTTTCACAGAATGGCCTTATTGTCATGGCTTCAGTTGTGAACGAGCTGAAGGCGTAAGTAAATACTCACGTGTGACTACCATCTAAATTTCCCCGGGGATAACTTTGTTTAGGGACTAGATGGGAACTTGAGCAGGTGACAGAACATGTTACACTTACAGTACTGTCTGGGTGAGTGTATATGTATAGTAAATGAGGACTTGGTCCGATTTTGGGGGGTTTGTAATCTGCGACGGCGCCGACGCTTGCGACAGCGGGGATTTACTATCTTTTTTTTTTTTCAGAAAAAAAAAAA
>AWVX01049987.1:0-10454 GCA_000500245.1 Cronartium ribicola 11-2
GGAACCACAAGCCAGCCCATATCCTAAGAGTGAGGAGGAGGGAGCCTGAAAGGTATATAAACCCTTCCCTCCTACCCAGGAGTTGTCCTCTCTCCCCACCTTTTACCGCACACACCAAAATAGAACCACTAGCACAAACATTAAGGAGAACTTATATATATATACAAGTATCTGCTCAATAGTGCAAGGTTCAACAGGTGTAAGTAAAAGAAAAGTCAATCCATTAATTGATAAGGTTAGGCTGACCTTCACCTCCAGAATCCCTTGACTGTGAAGACTCACCAAGGGCTAGAGACAGAGAACACCAATACAGGAAGGAGCAAGAGCTGTCACCTTCAGCTGAGCCTGTATTTCCCAGAGTTTGGCTCTTGCAGATAACTGTTTGCCCAGTTATAAGACAAGGCACTCTGACAAGGGAAGACCCTTTTAAATCAACTAGAGTCTCATTAAATCCTCTCATTAGAGGTCAACTAGCTGTAGTCAGTACTTGGTGGTACCAGTACAGATTTGCCTGTTGTTCACTCTGAGTCTGAAGCCCAATCCAGCTTCACGCCCAGCTTGAAATAGCCAGGTGGGCTGCCACACAGAAGCATCCCCCTGACATCTCTTCTGACAGGCTTGTATGGGCCTGTTTAATTGAGTAAATATGACAAGATCACAATAAAGTATAAATATAAGAAGAGAAGATTGTGAGAAAAGATATTGAAAAAGAGAGATAAATAAGAATATAATAAAATACGGAAATTCACTCAAGCTTCTTCTGGGAGTAATATTCTACAAGCCACTCTTCTCAATATAAGCATTGCTACTGTAATATTTAGTACTGTGCTTTATAGTACAGTAGTATTTACAGTGTTGCATGTTTATTGTATTCATTATGTTACATTACTGATTACATATGTACAGTACCATGTGTAATGTATATGTAATATGTCAGCCATGAGATAATCTGGTTGTCCCAGATTATGCCATGACTGACAGAGAGAAGGTGCATTCATCAGATTTTATTTTAGTTTTTCCCAAGCTGTATGCAGGGGTGGAATGCTATGCTATGCAGAATGTTTTTTTTTTTTCATTTCCAGCTGTGTAGGTCTTTCTAAACCCGAGAAAATCAGGTAGCTTTGGCTGTAGCTGTAGCTGAAGTTACACAAGTTCCAGTAGCCCAGAAGATCTGCTATCCTGCTGAGAATCATAAAATGAGCTTGAAAGCCTTCAAAATAACTATATTCCCTTTCCAAACACCTTTGTGGTGCTCATATGACGGCGTTCTATGCCATTCCGATAAGTTTCAAGTGTATTTTGTGTGTCTCTGACCTAAATTTCTTAGCCGCTACCAGCTGCCTAGCGTTGGACATGCTACCCAAATATCTGCTTTTTGTCAGCTTTGCTGAGCCACGCTACCCGCTGGCTCTGCACAACTAGAACACCCTTGCTGTATGGCATGCTTTAGTCTATTTAAATATTACCTCATCAGTGATTTATTTATTCAAAGGGAGGGCTATAGTTTGAAAGTCTTTCATGTACTTTCTGTAGTACCCACACATCCCAAGAAATGTTTGTCCCTTCAGTAAATTTGTTGGAACAGGGAGATGTTTAATGGCCATTACCTTTTTATTGTCTACAGACAGCCTCAATCCTGAGGCGGTATGTCCAAGGACTTTTACTGATGTGAAGGCAAGATGACATTTCTTGAGGGACAAAGTCATGATAAATTCTTCAAGATTCTGGAAGATATGTTGAAGGTGATTCCCATGTTTCTCATGTGAGTTGGTGTGTACAATGCTTTCATCTATGTACAGTGTTATCCATCCCTCTCAAATTTCCTTTTCAAAGGTTATGTTCATCAGGCTTTCAGCTTGAGAGGGGCCATTTTTCAGGCCGAAAAGCATCCTGACATACCTGAGCACACCCATCCGTGTAATCATTAGCAGCTATTTCAACACCCTCTCATTGTTTCTTTTCTGATGGTATTTTTTCACACCATCAAGCACAGAAATCTGTGTGGCACAAGCTATACCATGAAGAATTGAGTCAATCTGTGGTATGGCATAAATATCTGAAACTGCGAAGTTCTTGAGTGCCCTGAAGTCTCCACATAAGCTTTCCCTACCATTTTCGTATTGTATTAAAACAGGTGAAACCATAGCATCTCAAGGTGTTTTGTCAATGTCTTCAACGACACCAAGATCCAACAGCTCTTTTATGTTAGGCTCTATGCCTCTGCATCTTTGTGGACTGACAGGTGAGGACTTTGTCTATTGACAGGGCCGATTTTATTCTGAAGGAACTGTTGATTGAATTTCACATCCAACTGTGTTCACTTCCGGCAGCTGGGGTGTGAACCGTGGGCAAAAACCATAAAAAATTGCCTGATGAGGTTCAGGAATTTCTCTCTAACAGTTTTGCCTAAGGAATTCCACCTCAAGCTTTTCTGGTTGAGGCAGAGGTTGTCCTACTGGTACCAAAGAAGTATTTGTAATCTCAAAGTTTAAATATCTTGAAGTAACAGTCTTGAGCAATGAACCTGAGATAGATGAGCTCAAGTTTGGTATTGAAAAAGTTTAAAATAGTGCTTCTAGAATATCTATAATGCTTCAAACTTCATAAAATTTCATGTTTTCTTGGCATTAGACTATGGTATTGTGAAAGCCCGAATAGGGAGCTCTTATAAAAAAACATGGTATAGTGGTGTTTGAATGAAACCAAAACAAGGGCTCCAGACACAGAATTTGAAGAATGGCTTATGAGGTTGGGCATGTCTTTTGTACTGGTTCAAGAGATAAGAAAATTTCTACAAGCATTTGGTAAATTAACATCACCACAGCTTAATCTGAGACACTTGAAAACCCCATAAAAATGTCTGCAAGTTTATTGGAATTTGCTCATCAATCAACGTCAAAAGAATTCAGGGACTTATACACATGCCAAGATTTTAGAGTTTGGTCTTGGACAGTGTTATGTGTACCATCTCTTGTTCTCAAAGGACTGAAGATGGGAAGGACGGCTCAAAAATCCAATGTACCATTGGTCAGAGAGAAACCACAGCAAAAATAAACAGTAGTGTGCCAAGACTAGCCCATGAAGTTCAAGAAGGGCTAATGAGGCGCAAATCTTCAAATGCCAACAGACGAGGTCTATTTCAATTTGTATCTGTCAGACAGTTGGTTTACACACCTCATGAGGAGGCAGATGTAAAGAAAAAGAATGTCTCCAATTTTCCAGTGATCACCAATCATATACATTAAGGGAGCTCTCGGGTGGTTCTGAACACACACCATTCACCTAGACAGAATACTTTAGGTGCCCCATCAAACACTAGCCCATCCTTCAACTTGTCTTCTGGATCTATAAGAGATAAGTAAAAAGCTGGTAAATCCAACAGCACATTTTCTGTACTAGCCAAAGGTAGTGGAGCTCTCCAAAAAAAAAAAAACTCTACATTTTGGACCAGATTTTAGACCTGATTGTCAGAGATTCATGAATTCTGGATTGGGAACATTGAGTTTACCTAAAACCAAAGATCAAAAGATGAGGTCAGAAAATTCATTGCACAATTTTCAAAAAAATAAAAATAAAACTCATTGCTCATGATGATGTGAGCATGCTCAATGGAAAAGACGTTGTAAAGAATTCTACAGAACAAGAATTTTCTGTCTTTGGGGTTAATATATACAAAAAAAAAAAAAGATTAGGAGGAAACATCATGGTCATACCACTCAACAGTGAACCACTATGCCAAACTACACCATCACGGTTTTTAGTTATAGCGTAGTTGGAACCACTTTTCCGCTATGTAATAGCGCATTGACGCGATTCTGCCGCTATTGATCTGCGGGGATGCCCCATAGCATAGTTGGGCCCCGCTATGGGCCACCTTGGGCCAAAAACATGCGCTATGGGTGCTATTACACTGCACTATTAGCGTTAATGGCTTCCGCTATGAATTTTTTTAGAATTCTCATAGCGTAGCAGAGCCAACTATGAAATAGTTGCACTGAACTACAACTATAAAACTATGCTGTCGACCCCACTATGACTACCATAGTTTTGGTGGACCTCCATTGTGCCGATGCACTCCAACATATTGGTTTCTGTGTGCTAAGGAGGAATTATGAACCAGTCCTTCTATCAAACAGATTTTTTTTTACCCAAATGGGAACATGTAATGCTTGGCAGGGTTTTATGATTTGTAAACATGGTTTAGATGACCACAAGCAGTACTTTTTTGCTGATAAGTTCTACTCAGTCATTTTTATTAACCAGTTGAAACGTTTTCCTTCCCATTTGGGTCAATGTTTTTTGTTTGTAGTTTTACGCACTGCAAACATTGGAGGGAGTCAATTTGGAGCATCTAGTTATGTCAAATCTCATCCTTGGGCTCTGTAAATTCAACAGATGCCAAAATCCCTCGAATAAAAGATTCCTGAAAGATCTCTGTTGATAAGACATGACCAAAAGCTTGTTTTTTCTATCAATTTGACTACACACTCATATCCTAGCTTGGTCAACTTGAAGACTGCTATCGTCAGATTGAATGGTGTAGATATCACTGGCAACTAAGCTGTCAACAAGTATCTGTGTTTGAATTATTGTCACATTTGCTTCTGATCTCGAATGCTTGACACTGATGGTCATGATTTCAACATACATGCAATTCATCTCTTTTGGACTGTTGCATTGATCCTTTTACTTGGAATTGTTTTGTGATGAGATTTTCTAGCCAGAACCACAGTCAAGTCCTCATGTGCAAAGCCTATGAATTCTCCTTCCTGTTTGTTTTGATAGAGTTTCACGGTTGTTGATTGTCCTCTTATTCTCCTACTTTTGCTTGTATTAGACCCCATGCTTTTCTCTCAATAGCTGTCCTCACCTTCCAGAGAGAAACACACTCTCTGTGTTTTTCTTGTATTGTCTAATATTTGTTCCTTTTGATCGCAACACCAAATCTTGTATATTTTTCTCTCTGATGGCTTTAAAAAGGGATCAATAGACCTATTATTTGGAGATAAGGCATTTCCTTACGATGTTTTCAAGGTCAAGGACACAAGCATAAATTCATCTTTGAGAGTCAATACTGGATGTAAAAAGCATTACCGTATCCTTGAGGAAACAAACAGTAAGCACTAGGTCCATCTGAGTTTTGCTCATTAATAAGAGTACATTGAATACCTTTTTTTCTGATGCAGTGATTAATGTGTCATTAGAGCTTCCAGCCAACAAACACCATGTTTTTTCTAGTGACTGGTAAAACCCCTGCAGCTGTTTTTGTTCAGGGCAAAGGTTGCTAGTGGCTGTTTTTGGTACAATATGGTGGCAGATATTGGAAAGAAGGGTACGGAAGGATGGGGGTGCGTCCACTGGTGCAGTTGGTTTTTTGAGTGGGGGTGTCCTCATTGGTGATCCTCGCCCATATCCATCAGTTTTTGAGCCGCCAGGCAAATTGACACACAAAGATGCATTGGCCCTTCCAAGATATGAATAGCCCATGACCAAACTTAACTAAGTCTCACTGGAGCGGACTTAGTTAACTTTGCCTGAAAACGGTCTCACCGGTGGTTTGACTTCTTCATATGTAGTAAAGTTCCTTGTATCATGAGGGGGTGTCAAGTTTGGAATTTTCCAGCACAAATTTATAAAAAACCCAGCACAAAGTTTTCGAGTTTCTAGCGCATAGCAACTAGTGTATTATTAAGAAAGCCAGCACAAAAAAAGCCAAACCTGAAACCCCCTACTATAGTAGGCCTCAAGTAAGATATATACTATCTTATGCATCCAGACCAATTGTCCTCCTCAACGACTGTACCAAGCTGATAAAGGATTTGTCATACATCATCTCACATGCTGTATCAAACCCCTTCCCAACTTCATCAACAAAAGTAGGCTAGCAGAGACTTTGACCGTTTTGTCACTCACAAATGTAAAGATGGTCATTTGTATCTGAACCCAAAGTCAAGCATTGTCAGCAAGTGCCAGAGCTCCCAGAGGTTTGAAGTATACCATGGCATACCAATGTCATCCTATTTTGATAATTTGCTAAATACAGTACACTACACCATTTTCTTCTGAATAAGGTGGCACCAAGAATTTACCACTTGCACCCAGCAGCAGTAGACCATATGATGAGATGGTTTCTATGGCAAGACCGTAAGGGTATGTGATTTGACCCGATCATTTGTCTTTTGGGACGTGTCAACAAGACGTGATAAAGAGGATGAAACGTGTGACGCGACTCTGGGAGTGAGCACGCGTCATTTATACTGTGTTAGAGACTGTACCGTGTACGTGATAGAAGGGGCTGTGAGAGTCCGATGAGTAAATGATATGTAATGTAAAATTCTAATCCAACTTTTTAAAGCCCACTCTCCCGCCACAACTACTTAAAACTCATCCCACCAGGACAACTCCTCGACATCCATCGCCAATTTCCTAAACTACCATTTGCTCTATCCCTTCTGTCTTACTATTGTCAAGCCCACGGTAACATACAAATCATGTCTGGAGAAGAGACTCGATCGACCGAACCTCTAGCCATCCCAGCCCCATGCTCGAGTGAGACCACTGCCACCAACGCCTCGTCAGTCGACGTTGAACCTCTCCATCATCCACAAGAGATGGCCCACGTTGAAGTGCCTCATAACGTCGAGAACGTACCCCAGGGAGCAAGTCTAATGACGGGCAAGGCGCTATTGGCGAAGAAAATGGCAGCCACCGGGTAGGTTACTTTCTTCTCCTTCCTTCTCGATCGCTCTCGTGCTTTCCTTCAGCTGGTTACTCAAGCTAGCAAAGGCGTAGAAGACATTTTCTTGCGTGTCTTTATCGCAACTGTGCTTCGCTTGGTTGACATGTGGCTAACCCAATCTTTGCTATCTTTGTCTCCATCACAGTGCTTCATTCTACTCTCCCTCTGACGCTCTCGTCTCACCTTGTACTCAAAAGCTCAGTTCTCAAAAAGGAAAGCGTTGGGCCAATGCAAAGTAAGTACATGACTTCTATTTTTCCCTCTGACCGGACATTAAACTTCTGCCACGATCGATCGGTTAGAGTCAAGCCTTCAGTCTTTGGCAAATCGAACCTCAATCAATCGGCGGTCTCTAGTAGCTTGGAAGCCCGACTGGATGAGTCAGTCAAGAAAGTAGACGTGGTAAGTCGACCGTCCTGGCCTTGCTATCTTGAAACATCTTACGTGTCAATGTGCTGATCTCCGGTCTTCTGCCTTCCCTTTGGACTTTGTAGCTTCCAAATAGTACAGCTGACCCATCCGAACCTGAGAACGCGTCGAACACGCCGGCTTCGAATCCCGACCCATCACCAGAAGCAGTCGCAGCTTCGACTTAATACAGTGCACACATATATCAACCTACTGTCCCCCCTCGATCGGACGACTTGATCAACATACCTTCTTGCTTTTGAGCACGTGACCAACGGATCGCACGCTTGACCAACCAACAAACCCATCAAAGAGTGATCAACATAGCACTAAAGAAATGTACAAAAAATACGCCCGACTGTTCAAAAGCCCTCGACAGAATTTGTACAACATCAATCACGTCCCTTGATGCCGCTGTCCACCTTCCACTTACTCCACTTTTTTTTTTTTTTGACCTGTTGTTGTTTTCCAGTTTTACATCTTCTACATACATAGCTTCTTACTCGTCGTAACCTCTCATTTCACTGTGCCTTTGATTTAGCTTCTGAGTTATGCCTATGAAGTTTTTGAAGCTTGATTGTGAATATGGATATCGTACCTACGTATTCATCACCTTGAAATTGGTCTCACATTCTTGCTATTATCTCCATCTACATTACTTTCAATCAGACTCGGGACCAGGGACTCGTATACACTGTCCATCCACATAAATACTATTCGCTAATTCATCTTGGTCTCATAGTAGCACTCACTCACATACATGCCCCATTGTGGATGTTATAGGACCGGATGTTCAGAGGTGAAATTACGAAAATAAAGCGCTACTCATCTTTCATAATGTCCAGTCATCTGCATTTACCTTACAAAATACCTCCGAAGCAACGGAGTTTCCGAAGTTTGGCTTCTCAGTTTGACCGCAGCGGATCACCCTTTTCGAATCGCGATCAGTACCCATTTTTTGAAAAGCTGTCGCGTGGGCGTCTTCTAATGGTTAGGAAATCTCGTTGTGGTCTAACAATTCCGTGAAAATGCCGGTTCGATTCCGGCCGCCCACATTCCTTTTTGCACTTAGCAAGGTGAAAACAATCTCCCTTGCTCTTAAGAAACCAGAGGAGTGCAAGGCAAACTGCCCACAGAGGAAAAGATTGGAACTTTTGGAACTTCTGATGCTGGTTACCCTTTTTTGGAACTCCAGCCCAGCTGTCTGCTTTCCAACTGGCTCTCATACACTGTTTTTTTGACACCACAACGATACTTTACCCACAAAGTTGAGTTGGTTGGGCATATTTCATTCAACATCAGACATGTCCAACTGAAGGTCCCACTCAATCTCTCTTGGGTAGACTAGGTGAACCCACACCTCCAGAAGCTCTTTTTTTTAACATGCAATACCAGTGTAAATTACTATAAGAGCACTGTCTTTGATAAGGAGCACTAAGTGAGATGTAAGACTTGATCAACTCAGGCTAAGCCCTAACAAGCTTGATCAGTCAATTACAGGGTGGGGGTGAGGCATTGGGTGTTCTTGGTCTGGGTCAATGGATATGAAAAGAGAAAAGGAGAGATAGGAAAAAAAAGATTTAAGACTGGTTAGGAAAGCATGCTAAGAGCACCATGGTGAGCTGGCAGTTCTTCAGAACAGCTAGGGGATAGATGCTGTCAGGTAATATGAGTGTCAAGGCCACCAGGCTACAAGGGAATTCTGAAACAAGTTTGATTCAGAGCATATTGGGAATTTTGATGTTATGTTAACAACTCAAAGAAAATAGGAATTTGGGTCTCTTTTGACCAGAGTGCATTGGAAATTTTTGTTTCATGACAAATGAGTTAAAGAGAAAGGGGAGCCTAGGTTATTTCAACCTAGATCACATTGGGGAGGATAGCTTTGTGTTATTGACTCAAAGTGTAAGGGAAGTATGTTTCCCATTTTTGATTTCAAGGAGTCTATTGGGAATAAGCAGTTTGTGCTTGAGTATGAGTAAAATAATTGTTTTTCCCTTTTTGGAATAAGCCGTGTGTGGCTTGCTCAAAACATCTATATATAGAGTGCCATGATATGTTGACTACCAAATTCTTTTCCTCATCAGAATAGAATTTGTGAGTCTTTCTCTTTGAAATTCTTATGTTACATTCTCCATCTTTCAAAATGGTCAAGGCCATTTCAAATTATCTCTCTCTCCAGAATCTCTACCTTTTTGTCACTTTTTCTTCTGATCCCTGTGCCTCATGTGCCAAGTCTGTCTTTCTCAGCTCCATAGCTTCATCTGGCTACATAGCCATTGTTTTTGAGACACTCACTACATACCTGATACCCCCAGCTTACCTCTTTATACATTTTTCCTTGAAGACTCTTGTTTTCGCTCAAATGCCCCACAGTCAAAGGGGTGGAAAGACTGTTGAAAGATGTTCTCTGATGGTTTGGGAAGGCCTCTTGTAGTCAGGGGGGATGATGGGAAAGCCTCCCTCTTTGATGTTCTTGGGAGCATCATGCTTACCAGACTGTGGCTTCCTTGCCAGCCAATACAGACCAAAAAGAACACAGAGACAGACCAAAGGAAGTGAAGGAAAAAAAAGGGTAGAAAAGGAGATTTGACAATGATATGAGGAATATGAGGTTAGGAGGGAGTGGCAAAGGAAGTGGTGGTTAGTTGTTGGTGGATTTTTTTTCCACAATGTTTGGCATGTTGGATTAGTGTCAATAGGGTTTGGGGTGTAAGGTTGAGATAATATAATAGATAGTAAAAAGGGGGTAGAAAATTGCTTTGTTAGTGGGGCTTGAGAAAAGAAAGTTGAAACATCAAAGAGGGAAGGAGGGAGGGGAAGAATATGGAGAATAGTGGAGGTGAAGGTTGGATGATTTAGGTAGGAGTCAAAGATGAGCAAACTGCCAAGATTGGTGGATGTATTCCACCACCAGCAGGGAGCTTGAGTCTTCATGTGGGGTTGCACAGTGTCTGTAGCTCACACTACCAGTGTCAGGGGCTCTCTGAACTTCACATTTCTGTTGCAAAAGTGTCCCTCTTGGATCCCAGCACACAAAATGAACTTTGAAGATGTTAGCACAAGGGAGTAAATCAGCCTCATGGTTTACTTAACTCATTTACTACCCATCTCACTCAGCCTCAAATCATCCTTATATGGGATGAGGGGTAAGCCATAGGATGAAGGAAACTGATGTATTTGATACAAGAGATGTCACAGCCCCCGTTGTGGAAAGCAATAAAAAAAATAAAAAAAAATAAAATTGCAGAATTTTACATATATAAGAACATAGCCTTACCTGCTTTACTCTAAAAATTACTTAAAA